>CAKNWW010280262.1:2292-15110 GCA_932074435.1 Andricus kollari
CAGCGTACACATCGCGAGTGCATATGTGCGAACCTTCTATTTATCTGGCGGAAACTATGACCATAATTTTGTTTCCATGGGAATTGTTTGGCAACAGGTGGGGAAAATTTCCGCACGTCGACCACCAACCATTGGCACGGTGTTGCAGTTTCCTCTCGTTGACATCATTTCTCGCATTTTGAAACAAGTTTAATTTCTTTTCGAGAACGTGAACAATTGTGTAATGTTTTTGAAAAAGCGTGGTAATATCAAATATTTATGGTAGGTCAAAAACGGCTCTTTTGTATCGAATAAGATCTCTGTTTTTATTTTACAATAATTTTGTCATCTTGAGTATATTTGGGATTAAGCTAAATTATAGGGTGGTCACTGGCCAGGAAAACCGGGAATACCGCTCTCTAAATGGGAATTAGTGAAAAGACAAGCACTAATTTACATTAGTAAAAATTTCAACTAATTATTAGTTGCATTTCACTATTTTTTTAGTAGATTTCATCTATTCAGTAATGTCTTAGTGGAAAATGACTAATAGTTAACATTTTTTACTAAAGTAATTTAGTGACCGCATTTCCATTAATTCTGATTCAGAGAGTGGGAATTACCCTGGAATTTTGACCAGCGGGAAAAAGCCGGGAATTTTTTATATTTGTT
Organism: Andricus kollari; assembly: GCA_932074435.1. Lineage (NCBI taxonomy): Eukaryota > Metazoa > Arthropoda > Insecta > Hymenoptera > Cynipidae > Andricus > Andricus kollari. The sequence continues at coordinate 2,944 of CAKNWW010280262.1, forward strand.
TTTCATTTTGCAATAAATATAGGCTCGCTTTTCGATACAAATATTGTTTGAATTGTCCCAGCAAAAGTCGATGTAAACTGTACACTACCTAGAAATAAATCATTGTTATTTCTGTTGAGGTTTAAATTACTACACTGAACTAGAAATAATATTAAATGAAGAAAATATCGTTACGAATACTGACGATACAATATCTTCTTAATATAAGAAAATATTTATTATCCTAAGAAAATGGATTAAAGGAACTTGATTTTCTGTGTTTCAGTATATTTGCTTGAGAAAAGACTTTCCCACGAAACCATTAGTACATAGTATCATAGTTTTAGCTTTAAAAGTGGAAAATACCATTAAAAAATGAACAATGCAAAATAAGCAATAAAATAATAAATTTTATATAAAAATAATAATAAAGGCTATCATTTCTAATTTATTTGGCAATATCGGAATAAGTAGTTCCGGGTGTAGGCAGAGGTAAATAGTGTAAAATGAATTAAATATATAATAGAGTTCAACATAATATAGAATATTTCGTGTTTTGGACATACGTTAAACGAGGGCGATGCGCGAGACACGTGATGAGAATATTTTCGTAAAACCCGAAGGACCTTTAACAAAAGGGAATTCACATTGCCAAAAGACAGTTGGCAATGGTTGTTGAAGCGCGTGATAAGAATTTTACCGCGCCGTCGGCATATTTTTTATATGATATTTTGCAAATTTTATTTAGTTAACGTATAAAATGTTGATAAATTCTTCAAAATTTATTCGACCCAGCCATGAAATAAAAGTGTATTTGTAAAAAGATTTAAGTACATACTTTTAACCATGCCTCTTATCTCCTGGACTAATAATATACGATATATGTATATATGTATAAAACTAGCTGTGATTTCGTTCTCGAGTGTTCCCGCTTTGTGTGGATTTAGAATTATATGGTACTCATTTCACGAGCTCTTCGCTTCCAGTTAGCAAATGGATTTGCTTCCTCATAGAGGAAGCATTAGTGATTTTTAAAATAATAGACAAACTAAAGTTTTCATTTTGATCAGTTTAAAAATACAAAAAATACAAAATTACATAATGATACAAACAATTTTAAAAATACAATGACAAATCAGACAAATCTAATTTTGTATTTGAAATGGTAATTTTTCGAGCTGGAAAAGGGAACGGAAAAGTTATGTCGCATTCTATCCCTTTCCCAGCTTTATGATTTTTTTAACCAAAAATTGTCAGAATTATTTTATTTAAAAATTTATGATCTTTAAAGTCTTTTCTATTTATGCATCCACGTTGAATTATATCGATGAAAAAAGTTTTTCTGTTTAAAACAGATCTTTCGAATATTATAAATGACCATAACTTCCTTATTCTTCAATAAAGTGTATGAATATTATAGGTCATTCGATTTGCCTCGAATCAAGCAATCTTTTTCGTTCTGGCATCAATTTTGAATTATGTTAATGAAACAAATTTTACTTTAAAAAAAAAAACGTTTTTTCAAACATTACTAAGTGCACACACAATCACACACATACACACATCCGGACAATTGCTTAGAACATTGTATTAGACATTTTTAAATTGAGGAAATTTTTTAATGAATTTAAAATTGTTGAAAAATGTTACCATTACAAAGCTTCCTCTATGAGGAAGCAAAAAGTGGCAGACCTTTTACTAATTTAGATTTACTTTTTAAATCTGAGTTAGTCAAAAGCCAGCTACTAACTTAATTTAGTAGAACAATTTTGACTAATTAATATTAGTTGTATTTCACGGAAGTTTTGTTTTGGCTTATGGCTATTTTTGCAACCTTATATGCCTGCTTGTAAGAATGTAAAGCATATTTATAATATCACAATGCACGTTATAAGTTATTTACAGTGCTGAGAGTATAATATGTTTTTAGATTTTTTTTTCTGGTTTTAAGATCATTGGAACAACAATTTCGTAAAGTCATACTACGTAATATACTCTGTACATTTGATTCAGGTGAATTTTTGTACTAATTCCAATCAGTGACTGAATTCCAGCTGTAAATTTATTATTTTTACAGATTTACGAATAAAAATAGTTAATAATTTGAAATCATGTTCATAGCTATTCTATCTCGTGAAAATCAAATAAGATATACACAAGACCCCCCACACTAAAAAGTAGGCATTCATTTTTATCCGGGATCCTTTTTTTAGGCGTTCTAATATGATCTCACAAATAGTCTATTTTAGTACCAGTGTCTGTCTTGTTTAGTTTGTTAACTTCAGATTGATAAATGCTCCGAGATAAAGAACTATGTTGATTCAGAGGATACATTGTTTTCAATTGTTCCAAACTTCAATCATTTACGAATTTCGTGAATTCCTCGAATTCCATTAATTCCTTGAATTTCATGACTTCCATGAATTTGGTACATTCCTTTAATTACATGAATTCTTTGAATTCCGTAAATTCCTCTAATTCACTGATTTCCTTCAATTCCGTTAATTCCTTGAATTCCATAAATTTCGTGATTTCTTTCAATTCCATGAATTTCGCGAATTCCTCTAATTCCTAGAATTTCATGAATTCTGTAAATTCCGTGAATTCCGCGAATTCCTTAAATTTCAGGAATTCCTTGAATTTAATAAATTTGGCGAATTTCTTCAATTCCATGAATTCCAGGAATTTTTTTTAATTCCTTGAATTCCATAAATATCATGATTTCCTTCAGTTCCATGAATTTCGCGAATTCCTTACATTCCTAGAATTTCATGCATTCTGTAAATTCCGTGAATTCCATGAATTTCTTGATTTCCTTGAATATAATAATCAATTCCTTCAATTTCACGAATTCCATGTATTTCGTCAATTCCTTGAAATGATTTAGTTGTTGGCCGATGATTCTCATTTCAAGCCTATTTCCTAAATCGAATCCTAGTTTTTACACTGCCGATTTAAGAACAGTGTCAGGGGTGGGTAGCCTTCAAATAGCCTTGATCCTAAATCGGGGGAATCCAAACGTACACAGTTAGGGACATATGAATCATTTCTGTTGGATTTTTCTCCGTAGTAAAAAATATTTGTTTAATTTCGTCAATTTTTTCTCTAATTTATATAATACTTTTAATTTGAAGAAACACTACGATGTCAGCAATCCGTTACACGTAAAAAAATGTTTTTCCTGCTTACTTAGTTTAAACGTTTGCGGACGTTTTCGGCCAGAGCAGCCTCCAAAACCATATTATTACTTGTTTTAGACGATTTTTTGTTCCGGTATTCATAATTTTTAACCTTATTATTCCACTCAGCTTTGCGAGCAAACACCTTCCTCTTTTTAAGGCGTACATACGGTATAGATTTATAATATATATCCAATGTACCTGATTAATGACTCTGAAGTAAAACTGCATCTGCTAGCATCAACTAGCTTTGGAGTCCTCTCCGAAATACCTCAAGTAAACATTTTTTCGTTCAGAGAATTTGACAATTGGTGTGCAATTATTATATTTTTTGATAAAAGTTGCCGAACATTAAAAAATATTGTATTATTTGCTTAAATAATGTCTTTGAAAAAAAGTGGCTTGGAGGAGTCAAAACTTGAGGTATTTTTAAGGCGAGAAACGTTACTGCTGGACATCATCTTGTTTTGCGTGAGAGTTAAAATTTCTAGTTGTTACTATATTTCAATTGTTAGTGTTTGAAAAATGATATTCTCTTCCTATTATATTAGTAATGCTTTTTTTAATATGTCTTATTCGATCAGATTACAGTTTATTGCTACTGGATGATAAAGTGAACGAGGGGAGATTGCATTATTGCTTCACCGGGGTGCCACATTCTAAACACAGCAGGGGATGTGAAAAATTTTCACCAGGGGGTATTTCATTTTAATGCGGTAGGCCCTATAGTAATCGATTCAGTATTATCTTCACAAACATGACAGTTTTTTTGTACAACCTCAAACTATATTAATTTCAATTTCGAATCTTGTCCCTATTTTGAGGAATTTAAAAAATTCTAGGGACTTCTATTATTAGTCGATTTTCTTTTCAACGCGCAAAAGGTAATTTGCGGAACACCCTGGGGCAAAAAGGTTAATAATTTATGATGACAAGACAGTCACTGCTGATATTGGTCTATAAAGGCGCCGCCCGTTGCTGTGGGTTTCCCATTTTACAACCGCGTGAACGCTGGGTTTATAGTTCTGGGTTCGAGTTTTCTACGAGTTTTCTAACAAGAATTGTTGCACAGAATTTTAGTTTATTTCGTTCCTTTCGTTGGTAGGTATGACTTAAGTGGGTTTCTACGTTCTTGACAGTTAATCTTTGAAACGATCCGCCGTGTAGATAAATCACAAAATTTAGGGTTGCTGTAAGTACAACGCAGCTTAGAGGAGTGATACATGCATCTAATTTAAACCGGTATGAAGGAAACTTAAAGTTCATCCTGCTATGCACAGTTTCGTCTCAAATCGTTAGGATATCAGGCATCATAGTCAGTCCCACTTTTCCCCTTTTTTCCCCTATATTTTTCTCCAAATCCCCTATAATCCCATATTTAAGAATTTTGTCAATTTTTGCTTCCCCACCCCCCATTATAATTAACTTAGAGAACTACGATCTTAAGAAAAAGCAAATTGTCGACAATTTGCGCACCAAAATAGAAAATCTAAGATGATTGATTCAACAGTGTCGCGAAATAGAAAAAAAAACAGATCTCATATTTAATTGAGATTTTTTTGTTCTCATAGAATTACATTTATAAATAATATTTTATTTTCCAGTTTAAAACAATTGGCGTAACGATATGTCTTGAAAATTGCGCAATCATGAATACTTGAAGTTGTGTTATATCTTAAATTGGAAATTTTTTAAATTAAATATAATAAGAAAAATTATAGAAAACTTTATGCGAATTGAGAAACATTTGTGCTTTTTAAGTATTCTTACAAGGTTAAAATTAAAACTTTTAAATTGTCAAATAAATTATTGAAAATATTATATATGATTTAGGTTAGTGGGATTTGCTGGAAAATAATATTTTGTTTGCGAAAGTCAATATTACAATTTACTGTTTTTCTTTACAACTTTGGATATAATACCTGAAGCCAGAATATTCTATTAGCAATAGAAATAAATTTAAAAAAATCTTCAATATCATAAAGTGCCAATTTTCAACGAAACTATTTAATAAAAAATGAATTATATTTAAATTAAATTAAAGTTGATAAAAATATATTTTTAATCACATATTTTAATTCTTTTCCGTAAAGATCTGGTTATTGTAGAATTAGCCCAATGCGATTTTCCTGGTAGAAGCATCAATCTCAGTGCGTACGAGTCGCAAAAACAGACATTTCTTGAAGGCTCAGATTCACGAGCGTTCCTAACTTTATTTTCCAGGAACAAGAGGTTTATTGAATCTGATGTTTATTGATCGACCTAGTTTTTTCTAATATTAGAATAAGCAGATTTCATAATTGTACAATGGGCGTTTCCTTTAGGTAAATATCGAAGGATACGTATTTATAACTTCTTAAGTTAGTGTACACTGTACATTTTACAAAGAACTCTTATTCACAATGCTTCAAAGGATACAATTTTAAACATGCAGAACAAGTAATTAAAAAAAAATGTGATGTTTTATATTTTCAAGAAGAACCAAGTGTTTGAAAAATTGATAAAGCGTCAAAGAAGATTAATGAACTTTCTGTAACTAAAAGCGAAGGATAATTTAGTAGGTATTAACTAATCCTTCTACAGGAGCTGCTGAAGCTACTCTACTGCAACTCAGTTTATGGACGTTATTAATTAATTTGTACTTGTCGTGTGCATTGTGCAATGCTACTGCAATGCTACTACACCAGTAGTTACGAATGAGGATCGTAATAATTGCATCCTGTATACTATCATCTGTTAATGTACAATCTATAAAGTCTACACATTTGTGTCAATCATATTATAGTATAGTTTAGTTTGGTTTATAAACAAAAGTGTTTATTATCCTATATACCAGTTCAAACGAGAGTTAAAACAAGAGTTAAAAGAAGTATCTTATATTCATTGAGAGATACCTGGTTATTTTAAGTACATATTGTAATTAAAAGGAATAACTCGTCAGTATTGTTTCGCCTGAGAGATTATTACTACGTCTTGTAAAACACCTAATTGGGGAAAAGTTCCCAAGAGAGTGTGAAAGACAAAAAGGCTTTGAAGAAAAACGAAGGACGATAAATATTTCTCGCGAATGTTCTTATTTCTTGAAGAAGAAATGCTTTTTGAACGATTACACGAAAGCCAAGAATCGGGTCCACTTACGGTAACTGAAAATGAGAAGGACGCAATAAGGAAAAAAGGAAAATAAAAATAAAGTGTAAGAGACAGACAGTGAAGCCATTTTGCATTTCACTAAAAGCACTCTTATGCCGCCCTTCTTCGTCCAAGGCGACACTTTTCGCTCGTCCCTTCGTAATTACTTCAATCGCAATTCATCCGACATGCTTGCTTGCCCCTCGTCTTCCCTGCCTTTCCAGCACTTTCCTCCTTCCGTGACATAGTGTAACTGTACTTTCGGGATTAAGTGATTGCAAACCTGGACGGATGTATTATCTCTACCAGTGGCGGTGAACACGAGTGTAAGGAACACGCAACTATTCTTAATTAATGCTGTGCACCAGATGCCTTCGCTGCTATGAATGCATGGATTAATTAAGTGACTGATATCTTTCGATATCAATTTTTGGGGCCCTAAAGATTGCGATTGACACTCACATCTCTCCTTCCTCCTTCTGTGCGCTTCCTCTCTCCTTTTTTCCCATTATACACCTTTGAAACTTCCCCCAAATCCCCCTGGAACCCATCATACCTTCCCCCTCCACCACTCTTCATCCATCCAGCAAAGCTTACAAACGATCTTCTTTCATGACTCCCCCACCTCATCCCCTTCTTTCCTTATCCCACTCAACCTCCTTTTTCTTATCTTCCTCCTTCTCCTTCCAAGATTTTCCCATTACTCCTCTCCCATATGCTCAACATGCATTAGCATATATCCCTTTTCCCCTTTTATTGTTCAACCTCCTGTCCTTTTTACCCTCCATTCATTTATCTCTCCCATCTCTTTTTCCCTTCAACGTTTCCCAAACTCCGCTGACTGGCTTTTAATGCTTTCAAATTTAAATTAATATAACGCTCATTTTTACAACTTTTAAATGTAACCTCCCCAGTTGTAACGCTACCGTAATAATAGACAATGACCCCCGTTCCATTGTTACGTAACTTACAGTACTCTAATTTTTTAATAGAAATACGTTCTTATTCTATCTCTAAGTAAGATGTGGTATTCTACTTGGATAGCCTGTGTTTTTCAGATTTTTTGGGTATCACTTTTAGCCACCACAGAGGAGTAAAAAGTTTTCAAATTTTGCAAAAATTATTGCTAATTCTTTATGTGTACAGTTTTCGATATGAAATAATAATATAAAAGGCTGAGTCTGAAAGTCCGGACAATCCGTACGTTCACGCACGTTTATAACACGGTTTAGTCTAAACTTACGTACCTTTTATCGTGTTACAACTAGTTAATAACATGTTCCTTTATGATAGTAATATTTTAAAAGATTTTTCTTCATACTTTGAAACACTGTAAAGATCTTTTTCAATGCAGTCTTCATATTTCACGATGTGTGTAAAAGAATCAAGGGAGTTTTGCATTTGCCTCGACAAACTAGGGACAGTAAAGTCGCGGGAAGTTTGTGGAAAAAACTGAAAAACTTAAAAGTAGAGGGTAAAGACGAAAGAGTCTTGGCGAGAGGAAAAGTTGAATAAAGCCGCTAAAAAGAGAGAAGGAAAATAGAGAAGTACATACCGTGGATCGTGGGAGGAGAGACTACGGAATGCGAGACAAAGCTGAAGCGAAAGTGCGCTAAGTAATGATGATTGCCTCCCCGAGCGGCGCGGCGTTCTCTGCTTCATTTTTGCATTTTGCACACGGGCACGAATCCCGCGGAAATCGTTTGTGGTCGAAGCGGCTCGGTTTGTGTGTCTCTTGCGAAAAGAGCGCGGAGGAAGATTAAAAGAGAGAAGAAAGTAAAGTAAGAGAGAGAAAGTAAGAAAAAACACCTGTGTACGTGAGCAAGAAGGAAGATTTGCATCTCCGCCCCTGGGAAAAGCAGTACGTTCGAGCGGAAAGTAAACGTGTCAATAAATATTTAATTTTCAGCTGCGTGATATCGATTGGAATAATTCGACTTTTCCAAGTTAATCGCCGATATACGATAGAGTATAGATAAATGAACCGGAAAATGGAGAGCTTCACCTGAAATATAGATTCTGTTAAATACGAAATTTTACGAACCGAAATGCGAAAGTTCATTAATAATATTGAAGCTTTCCTATGTTTTACATTTTTATTACTTTTTTCAGTACAAGATTATTTTTTAAAAATCGTGAAAATCAACCGGAAAATGGAGAGTCACCTGAAATATAGATTCTGTTCAATACGAAATTGTACGAACCGAAATGCGAACGTTTATTAATAATATTAAGGCTTTCCTATCGTTCACATTTTTATTACTTTTTTTAGTACAAGACTATTTAAAAAAAATTGTGAAAATCAACTTCGACTATTTCAACATAAAATTGTAAAATATATTAAGCAATCTTCAAAGGTTCAAAAAGGTACTCAATTTTGTTTGTTAAACACATATTTAAAAACGTTTTCCTCTGACTCTTTGTCATTTATAGGTATACAAAGTAATTATCACTTATTTTGTTTCTTGTATATAGTTTAGTCTACTTGTTGTTCCATTTCAAAAAATAATACTTAGATATTTTGCTTAATGGAAAAGAGCAGTTGGAAACTTTCATTTTATAAAAGTATTTTCTAAAATTGTTTTATTCCGTGGAATATGATTATTTAATCATGAATCGAGTTCTGAACTAAAAGCAAGTTTAAATAAGCATGAACCGGTTTCAAAATTATATTTTCGTGTCTCGAGCGGGAAAGTATTCTGTTTTCAGGGAAAGTCAGGGAAAAGCCAGGGAATTTTTTCGAATGAGATTGAATTTCTTTTAAAAATTGCCATATTAAATTAAATAGTACGAAGTTTTTCCATTTGTAAAATTTATGGTAGACCGAATACATTTCAAATCATGCAGTCTGGTGGGTGACAAGTTCAGCATTGGCTTTTTAATTAAATTAACATAATAATTGATTAGTTGATTAACATAACAACATTGTTACATTGTTTACGAATGTTTTAAAATGTTAAACGTAAAATGAATTTGTTGCTAATTTTACTTTTAAAACTGTGCCATTTTTGTAATTTTTGAGATATTAGGGGTTTTCTTATTTAAGTAAGCATTTTTTAACCTGGTCAATATTTTTGAGCATGCGCGCAGTTTGCACAACATATTTATATTAATAAGTGCATAAGTTTAATTGAATGAATAATATTTTATGAATGGATGATCAAAGAGGGTTCACGGAGAAAAATGAGATTCAACCTTTGCACAAATGAAAAACTAAATTCTCTCATAAAAAGTGCGTTTTCTCAAAAAATAATAGAAAGCCTAAATTACTATACTTTCTAGCGTTAATAATGGAAATCTATATATCGTGTCTCAGTTGCCGGAAGGAGGAAGTCTGAATCAAAGTATAGTTTATAGTGTTCTATTGGGAACTCGACTGAGTTTGCATCAGTCCAGTAACCCTTCTTGAATGTCCCGCACTCAATAACGTTCGGGCAGCACCGAACCGAAGCTTGCTTGCATGATACCATAAGGAGGCTTAGTGCCTCTTACTTTAGCATCCAGAATACCAGATTACAGAGAGAACCTGATTACTGCGTTGGAAACCCGGGCTCAATTCTCGGCAACTACGTTTTTTCATCTAACTCGACTTTTTCTGTTTCTGCAAATATGTAAATGTTCATAATTTAATTTTTAAAGTTTATTGAAAATACGTATGTATAATATATGAATAAATGTAAGTTTACAAAATGAAAAGTGACTATATCGAACCGCCAACAGCCTTTGCGAGTACAGGAACAATTCCTATTATGGGCCTGATGAAGTTAATACCGCGATTGCACTTTTCAATCTCGAATTTTTTTATAACGCCAGTTCAGTAATGAATACCTCGACCACCAGCACTAAAGACCCAATTTTCACTTCCATTTTCTTTGTGTTGTTTCTTCTTTTTAAATGCTCAAAATACTTTCCAATAGTGTGTAAATCACTATCTTTTTTATTAAAAATATATGCCGAGTGTTTGCAAAGAAATAATGCGGACTTTTTTTGAAAAATTCTAAACTTTATTACTAAATTTTAATTTATTCATACTTTATCTTTTATTTTAAGTCAATAAATATAATAATTTCAAGAAACATTAGAGATATTTTCTTAAACTCTTCTCTAATTCAATTTTTTAGAAAAGGTATAACTTATTATAATAATGATAGATCTGTTTGCCGAATATTTGATATAAAAATGGTTTCTTACTTTGTATTTTTACTAAAATGATGTTAGTTTGCGAAAACATTTAACCTTTTTAAATATAAAAACCTGTTTCTTAGCAAAATATTTTTAGACGTGTAATTTAATCAAACAAATAATATTTTCCCCATTATTTCCCTATTTTTAGTAATATTTCAAAATATTCTAAATTTTTGGAAAAAGTTTGAGACGAAAGTTATTACCTTCAATAAAATGGCACTTTTTTGTAGAACAAAATTTTGTTGTTCATATGTAGCTTTTGAAGAAAATCCATTTATATACATATTTTGACTTTGATTTTTACGAAATGAACATGATTGTTGAGGCACATAATTTTCCTTGCGGGGACGTTTTTTGGACGCCGAAATGCAGCAAAATTAGCAAAAAAATTAGTCCTGCCTTGATGCGCGCGATTTTTACAGATGCAGGTGTTGCAGTGGACATTTTGTCCTTAAATTGGACATAACTTTTGCGCGCATTGCGATATTAACTTTATCAATGGTAAACTTCTTCAGCCTAACATACTGTTTAATTTCCATGATCATAGAATAGTGTGATTTAAGTATTCGTGGAGTAAAGTACGATGGCGGAGGGGACATTTTTTCGACAAATACAAAATTTTCGATATTTGAATGTGTGATCACACTGTTAAAAAAATCGGATCGAAATTTAATATACATGTGAGAAAAGCCATTTGCATATACCGTAAATTAATTTTAATATACCATCATATTGTAACATTAATATAAATGTATATGGAAGTCGGTAAAACCGAGTGCGTGAAAATACCAAGTTCTTTGATGCCTTCCAATTTTATCAAATATTAAAAAATAAAGTAATAACCTTAAATTTGTCGACTAGATTCTTACTTATAATTAAGATGCAACGTATAGGTCGAATTTTTTTTAAATTCGTTTTGAATGTTAGAATTTTAATGTGAGTACAGGTGCTTGGGGGTTAGGTTTCTTAATTATTTGCTTCATTGAACTTTTCCACTTGAAAACTAGTGTAAGTTATATTTATCTAGGATAAAATATTATGTTCTATTATTTATAATTGAAAATTACTGCCAACATTGTTTTTAATTTATGTAATGTGCAAATATCTGTCTTTTCTAATAAATGATCAATAGGCGGTATATTAAATTTAATATACATGGTATTTTATGGCGATTTCGTATACCGAGGTTTTAGATTTAATATACAAATGTATATTAAAATTTCAAACATTTTTAACAGTGCAGAAATCAGAATATTTCAAAAATAATATAATGAAGCAGAACCGATTCCCGGTATAATAAATGTGAGCAAAATAATATGAAACCCAATGCCGATATTCGACAAACAGACAGTGTGTTCCGATAATATTTTTTTCCTTTTTTTTTTCGTTTTTTCCTCGAATAATTTCCTAAATGAAACCTCAGTGACTCGATAGAAATTCTCTCCACACGAATTATGCTTGGGGCAGTGGTGCGTTGGCTGCCCAATTATTTGAACGCGAGCTGCCATACCGCGGCTATTGGTACCGATAGTAAAATAACCAATTGGGGTTGTTTTTTCCCGGCAGGTTGAATGCGCTCGTGCGTATGCCGTACACCCACTATTTCTCGAACCAGGCTCACCCGATTCGAATTCATGGTTATATATTGCTCGATCGTTCCACGTGCAGCGAATGTTGATCACAGATTTTTTTTTT
>CAKNWW010280269.1:0-13118 GCA_932074435.1 Andricus kollari
AGACGCATCTGTCCGGCAAGGATATGGTACACCTCGAGCAATGAGGGGCAACCTCTTGCAAGACTGACAAAAAGACTGACAAAAAGTTATTATTTTATTTAAAACTAGATGATGCTGATTTTTAAATAAAGTTTTGCATGATTGATATACAAATTTATAGAAAATTTGATTCAAAATCGCTAAAGACATAGCAGGTCAAAGTACGTTCATTCAAAAATGAGCATTAACTTGTTAAATATCAACATTTAAATAAAATTTTCTTCATGAAAGTTGATGCAGACGAAGAGAAACAGCTTTCTATTCTGTCTTTGAACTTTTTTATTTCTTTAATCAATGTTTTCTCGAAATTGATCACTTTCATTACAGAATGTCTTAGAAAAAAATGTTCCTCCGGGAGTAGACCAACTTTTGTATAATACTATTTGCTTTTTTTTATACAAAGAAAATTGTGAGAGTTGTAACATTGTCAAAATCTAAAAAAACAAACGAAAATGAACATTTTCAGGCAAACAACGCACGATATGAAAAAAGTCAAGAGGAGGAACACGTTACTTTTTGAAAATTCTACAAGATTATCATAACAACTTTTTTAATTTTCTTGAAAAATCGAATACTCAAATTTTGATCGCACAAAAAATAACGAAAAATAAAAAAATTCCATTTTGCGGTAAAAATATGCAAGATACGAATAAAGGAAAAATCAACAAAAATTGTGCACCCAGATAAGATCTGCAAATATGTTATTGCAAATATATCGCTAATGATATTTTGACACGACGCGTACTTTTTGTTTTAATCGTAAAAAATAACATTAAAAATAAAAATTTAATTTTTTTGGAAAACAACACAATGTATGAAAAAAAATTAATAGACAAAAGTTGTTCACCCAAACAGGATCTACACATTTTTTATTGATAATTTTTAGATAGAACGAGTAGATTTTCTTTTGATCGTGAAAAACAAGATTAAAAATAAAAAATTAAACTTTTGGAAAAACGACACAAGAGACGAAAAAAATGAAAAGGCAAAAGTTGTTCAACCAAAAAAAGATCTACAAATTTGTTATAAACGTTACGCTAGGATGCGTATTTTTAGTACAAATCGTAAAAAATTACATTGAAAATAAACAAAGTAAATTTATGGAAAAGTGAGACAAGTTGCACGAAAATGCTTAATAACAGAATTGTTTTTTCTTATAGATACACAAAAAAAAGTTGTCTGAACTTTTGACCAGACTACGTTGGTCTTATGTTTTTGAGGTCGCTGAATGCGGATCCGGTGGCCGTTTGGCTCCATCAGATCAGGATTTTTTTCTAACCTCAAAAAACACCCAAAAATAACCAACATAGCCCTTTCCGTTCATAAAAAATGTAACCCGACCACATTTTTACAGGTTTTCGGGTCACTGGATTTTAGAATAATGTTCATTATTCCCTGTTCAGAGCCTCTCCACTCCTAATCTCAAAACCGTTAAGCCTAACCTCAAAGCTGCCTCCAGTTAGCCAGAATAAACCATCTTCCAGTTGTAAGGGTAAAATCAGCCCAAACAAAGTTATCTTATATTTTCTGGGTCGCTAAATGTGGATCTGAGGCTTTTTTCTCTGAAAAGTCCAAGTCCATCCCTAACCTCAAAATATATCCCCCCCCCCCCAATTGCCAAAGTAGTCCGTTTCGTAATTCTAATGTTACCAATGGCGATATTTTCATTTTTTTCAGGGCACTTTGATTGATCCTATCTTTCCTCGTATCCCTCTGTGTCACAAATCACGACTAACCTAAGAAAAGTCGAACATAACTTAAAAAGTTACCCTAATCCACGAGCCTATCCGTTCCGTTAGTTCGAAAGGGAGAAACGGCCTCGACGCTTGGACGCATATGACACTAGTAAGTTTATGACGTCGCGAAATCCGAATTTGAAGTTACTTTGCGCTCTTCGAGTCAGGGATTCATCCTAACCTCGAAACGAAAATTCGAAATAGCCCAAATAGCCCGTTTTTTTGCTGAAAATGAATCTTGTCTACGTTTTTCATCCATATTTGGGCTCGAAGAGCTGGAAGATACATGTTTTTGTATATTCTCAGGGCAGTACTCACGCCAAATTCGGATTTAGCGACGTCACAAACTTACTAGTGTCATATGCGTCATATGCGCAGAGGGATACGAGGAAAGATAGGACAAATCAAAGTGACCTGAAAAAAAATGCAAAATTTCGCCATTGGTCACATTAGAATTACGAAACGGACCACTTTGGCAATTGAGGGGGGGGGTATGTTGAGGTTAGGGACGGACTTGGACTTTTCCGAGAAAAAAAGCCTCAAACCCACACTTAGCGACCCAGGAAACATGAGCCAACTTTGTTTGGGCTTATTTTGCCCTTACAACTGGAAGATCGTTTATTCTGACTCAGTGGAGGCAGGTTTTGAGGTTAGCTTAAACGGTTTTTTAGATTAGGAGCAGAGAAGCTTTGAACAGGGATTAATCAAAATTATACTAAAATCCAGTGACCCGAAAAACCTGCAAAAATGTGGTCCGGTTACATTTTTTATGAACAAAAAGGGCTATTTTGGCTATTTTTTTTTCAAGTTCGGATTCTGCAACTTCAAAAACATAAGACCAACATAGTCTGTTTAAAAGTTCAGACAAATTTCTTTTTTTTATGAACAAAAAGGGCTATTTTGGCTATTTTTGGGTGTTTTTTAGGTTAGAGAAAAATCCTGACCTGATGGGGCTAAACGGCCGCCGGATTCGGATTCTGCAAGCTTGAAAACATAAGACCAACATAGTCTGGTTGAAATTTCCGGCAACTTTCTTTTTTTTATGATCGAAAAGGGCTACTTTGGCTATTTTTAGGTGTTTTTTGAGTTTAGAGAAAAATCCTGACCTGATGGGGCTAAACGGTTGCAGGATTCGGATTCAGCAACCTTAAAAACATAAGACCAACATAGTCTGGTCCAAAGTTCAGACAACTTTTTTTTTTGTGTGCCTGTGTTATAAAAACAAGACAATTGAAATACTTATGTTTCAATACCAATGCATATTATGATTAGTAATAATATAAATTTATTGAAATGATATATTTTTCAGGGTAGATGAGAATAAAATTGAATGCCAGATAAGAAACAAGTATTAAAGTAATCATGATAAATCAAATTTGTACTTTATTTTGCAATATCTGAATAAACAGTCCCAGGCTTCGAAACATGGCTACGGCGTTCATGCGGCGTGAAAAGGCGGCGTACCTTTCATCCCTCCCCGAAAGGCCATCTTCCTTACATATATGGGAAAAAATCAATCGATCGGGAGTTTGGTCGGGACAGAACGAACATTCATGGGGAGACTTGATTCCTGATCCAACGGCGATTAATAATTTCAACCTCGATACCCTTCCACTAGCATCTCCATCGGAGAGGGTCACTAAAGACATTCGTGCGACAATAAATAACAACAGACGACCTGCCTTTCGGTTTCATGAAATCGACCTCGCACAGTTGTATAAAGCAGTCAAATCTATTAAATCGACGGCTACTGGGTGTGACGGTGCTAACAGTACTGTAATCCTCCTATGTGTCCCTTCGTGCCTGCCTTCCTTTGTGGACAATATCAACACTTCGTTAAGGTAGAGAATATTTCCATCGGCGTGGAAGGAAGGTATTATCCGCCCACTTTCTAAAACTGCTCGGCCAAATTCTTATAAGGACCTGCGCCAAATTACAATCCTTCCATTCCTATCGAAAGTATTGGAGGAAGTCTGCCTGCAACAGTTAACACCCTACATCAACAAACACAACATCCTACCGCGCTTTCAGTCTGGTTTGAGGAAGGGGTTCTCGGCAGCGACATCTCTTTTACATGTGACGGACGAGATAGGGAGAGCCTTAGATTGCTCAGAAATCACTATTATAGGTCTGCTAGACCTAACTCGAGCGTTCGAAACTCTAGACCACAATCTGCTTCTAGCCAGGTTGGTGTGTAGTCAAGATCAGCTTTACAGATGGTGTTGTAAAACGTAACATCTCGCTTGCTGTTAAAATAGTCTTGCAACTGTGTAACTTGTGATTCACACAGTTTCCTGACATCTACAATGCCCCTACCCCCACTATGTCGTGGTAGAACTACCCTTTCAATCCCCGAATTACTGTGGTGCATTCGGTGCTTCGTCATTTCTACGCGGATGATTCTGTTTAATCGTTCAAGATCGGTGTTCGACCATTTGATGAGCCCAAAGGAGTATGTGAGGACAGGGATGGCATAGGTGTTGATTGCCCTGATCTTGTTTGCCGAGTTAAGAGAACTCTTCCGAACCAATCTGACTCTTGTAGTGAAGGCAGTCGTTAGGTTTTTCTTAACTATCGTATGCTGAATACCCTTATATTCAAGAATACCCATGTATTTATATGACTCCTCCTCGGCCATTGCCTCGATGTCATTCTCGAAATCGTTCTCTAGCTCTGCGGTCCCTGATTCTCCTCTGATTAAATGTACCGTTCTGCATTTATCTAGTCCGAGATCCATGTGGATATCATTGGAAAACTGCTTTGTGACAGCGATCACTTGCTGCAGTTTCTGGTCCGAACTTGCGTATATCTTCAGGTCATCCATGTATAGAAGATGGGTCACCTGATGACCATCCTCGTTATCATGTACTCGGAACCCACGGTACATGCTATTTAGTGTTCTGCTTAATGGGTTGAACGCTAAACAGAACCATAATGCACTGAAGGAGTCTCCTTGGAATATACCCATCGTAATGCGTATTGATCTAGTTATCCTTGATTGTCCATGATCAAAATACTTGATTCCTGTACCCCAAAGCATCATCGCACGACTTAGGAAGTCGATGATGCGTTGGCAAATTTTGTATATTTTTAAGACTTCACGCAAATAGTCATGTGGTACGGAAGGAAATGCTTTCTTGTAGTCAATGTATGCCATGTGCAAGTTTCTTTGATGTTTAGGAGCTTGCATCATGGCAACAGCGTCCATGGTGACTAGATCCTTACTGCCTCGCGAGTTTTTACAACATCCTTTTTGTTCTACTGTAAGGATGTCATTCTCGTCGCAGTGAGACTATGCCTTATCTGCTATGATAGCTGTAAGACATTTATATATTGTTGGAAGACCGACTATCGGTCGAAAATCATGTGGATTTTAAGCATCTGGTTTTTTAGGCAACATATAGGTGGTACCCTGGAGCATAAAGCCTGATATCAGATCTGGTTGTTCGATGATCTTCTGAAAACAACGTATCAACGCAGGATGCACACTTGTCAGGTACTTGTACCGGAATTTGTGCACCATGTCCGGACCTGGAGCTTTCCAGTTGCTTGTTCTTTTCAAATCCTAAAATCTAAAACTGTGATGTTAGTCTGCTCCATTTCAGGGTTATTGCTAGCTCTTGACTTCTCTAGTTAGAACCACCTAGTCTTTAAGTTACTTCTGTTCGTTTTCCCTCAAACACCCGGCCAGTAGTTAGTAATTTCTTCCAATTGAGGCACGTTAGTGTCTTGCTGGTTGTTTTGTTTTACACTCAGCTCACGTTAGAACCTACTATCATCTGCCTGAAAGGTTCGATTTTTTTGCCTTCTTGCACTACTTTTCTTGTACCGACGCAGTCTAGCAGTAAGAACATCAAGTCTCTACCGCTGGGCGTCTATAATCTCATCCAATATTGCTGGGGTTAATGTCTCGATGTAACGAGGGTGGATGATTTTAGTAATATGGTGTATCAGCTTTCTGGTTATATTTCCTTTTTTATATTGAGTTAGTCGACCCAATTTGCACCTTACTTTGCTGAGATCCATATCCAACCTGATCTTCCATGGTGGATCTCGCTCCCTTCCTGGAGCAAAGAATGCATTTGTAGGCCTAGTTCTGCGGCCCAACGTTCTAATGGTTGCCACAGCTGCACAGTATACAAGAGTTTGCACCTCTAGCGCAGTTTGTGTTGCGTTCAAATGCATAGGTAAAACCTTGCTGTTCAGGTGTTCTATTAGTGCACGCAGATCACTTGTGATGCTCATCTTGGGCAGAGAATGCCTTTGTGTTGGTTCTACATGTCTGAACTCTCGTAAAGCATGAACAAAATTCCTTTCAAGGTGCTGTAGATTATCTGGGATTTCGCTGTTCAGATTATCGTTATTAATGTCCGGATGTGGCTCTAGTGGATCCAGTGCTTGATGTTCATCATCCCTAGCAACTATGCTTTCAGCTTCAATCAGGTCTTCATTGTCCACATCTTCCAAGGGAAGTTCATCAATAGGAAGCTGCTGTTTCACTTCCATTTCGATGGCAGCTATTTCAACAGCCGAAAGCAATCTGTTTGCAGATATTGAGCGCTTTAATCTGCTAGATTCTGCTCTTTTATTCTTATGGCTAGTTCTGGGTACTTGAGGAAGAAGAGTCGATGATGTTCTCTTCTTAGACTTTGCCCGCTTTTCTTTGCCAAATAATAAAAGCGCATTACATCTATGTTCATATGGTATGTCCACTTTAATCGCCTCCTTGGTTGTTGAACCTCTACTTCTGGCTCTGGTTGTATTGGCCCATCTACCTCTGGAGGATGTGGTGGTGCTGGATCATCACCCGGTTGAGGAAGAACATCAATTGCCGCTGCTTGTTTGTGTTGCGAGGCTTCCTCTAACTGATGTTCATTGCCGTCGTTTTTCCACGCCAAGTCAACCTGCTGTTTAATCTCCATTGCTCGATCTTCTGAGATGTGTAGATTAGTCCTAATGTCCTGCACCTTAGCAATAAGATCTCTTAGTCCGACTTTCTCTATTCGAGGATACTTTGCAGCAAATTTCGTTCTGAAATTGTATCCTTTTTCGCGTGGGGTTTCAAACTTCGCACTTTCATAATAGAGACGCACCAATTCCTCATTCATTGTGGCATCCCACTTGATGCTATCCCACGGTATTTCTATTGAGGTGGTTCGCTGCAAATAGCTAACGCTAGTCAAAGCATCCTCAACAGGCACAGTTGATGTTCCACTGCTTACCGTTTGTCGCAGATGTTCTTGCTGGCCAGCTGTTAGATTAGTGAGTTTGCCTGACCATCTCGCAGCTCACCATCACAACCGTCCCGCATGCTGTTGTCCCCAGCGGTGGCTCCAGGGGCGCCCCGACGATCCTCGGGGAGCGACAAGACTTTCAATATCTTTAGTAGACTCTCCATGATAATGATGGGGTTTGGTGTTCCTCTTAGTCACTTTCCTCTTCGTTCTCTGTCTGCCTGGCATGGGAAACCCTTTCAGTAGCAATGCTGCAGCCAACATAGCCGTTAAATTCATGAGAGGAAAGATCAATTATTATTATTATTATTAATATTATTATTTGATAAAAAAGTGTTGAATATAATGTAGAAAAGTTCACATTTTTGGACAAAATCGACTGTGAAGTACGAGATATGTGATGAGATTGTGTTTGTGAAAGCCGAAGAAGCTTCAACAAATAAGAATTCACAATCGCCAAATTACAGTTTTCGATGCTTTGACCTTTAATTTTAAAAGGCCTGTGCCCAAATGTGGCGGAAGTACAAAGACCGAGCGCGTAGCGGGAGGTAAACATGTTATGGAGCGCTTAGCGCGAGAACCAACAGTCGCTCACTTTGTTGCGAGCTTCGTCCTTAATTATAATTGTAATACTTGAAAAGAAAGTACCAGGAACTATAGTGTTTGGATAAAAATTTGTTTTTCATTTTCGACCTAGGATGACAACTATTTAAATTAACTAATTTTTATAAAAGCAAAAAAAGTTCAGTTTAACTTTTTTTACAATTTCTTAGATATTATTATATCTTTGGATGCAATTGTTTAAACATAAAATATTTTTTGTGATAGTAATCACTTGCACTGCTTAATGTAAAATGATCTTCCAAGAGTGTTTTGAATATTTTATTATCCCATTTGGTCGAAAAAGAACAACCTTTTAGTTGTGAAAAAAAATGGTTATACTTTCTTGAAAAATATTAAAACTATACAACAAAAAACAACAATATACAACAAGCTGCAACGAAAATACAAAAAAATTAAAGTAGTAGTTTTTCGTACTTATTTGTAAATATATTCCGCCAGAGCTTGAAACGAATCATTTAAATATTTGGAAAAGTCGTGAAGTCCTCGAATTGAGTGATGGCCGTGACGGACCAGGCAAGATTTGTTTGGCGGCTTATTAGGGGGTATTGGTGTACGTGGTGCTATCTCACGTACATGATACCCTTTCTTGCCCTGCACCCAATTACGCTGTCAAGTACACTTCCTATCTGTGAGCCTACTTACACCGTACACTAGTTGCAGGCTTAAACTTCTTAAGTGGGGATAGGCGTAGCCGAGGCCTAACTCTGGAGCATGGGAGGGAGAAGAGAGCAAGCGTCCAGTCTCTCTCCCTCTCATGCGCCAAGGTTTCGTCTTATTTACGCCCATCCCCACTCTGCCCCCACTTAAGCAGTTTAAGCCTGCGAATAGCGTACGGTGTAAGGAGGCTCTGTGAGGCTCCAGGATTTTCGAAACGGCGCGCTGCAGCGCCAACGCGTATCTGGGAGCGAAACTAAACCTTAGCTCTGACTCTGAAGTCCCACTCCCCTCATTGTTTCTAGAAACCTTAGCCAATAGCTGAATTTACGAAGGTTACTAGGAGGATGTCATTACCAGGGGTGGGATTCTGATGCCCTAAAATCT
The DNA here is from genome assembly GCA_932074435.1 of Andricus kollari. Lineage (NCBI taxonomy): Eukaryota > Metazoa > Arthropoda > Insecta > Hymenoptera > Cynipidae > Andricus > Andricus kollari. The sequence goes on from CAKNWW010280269.1 coordinate 8,675, forward strand.
AGTTGATCGACTCTCTCTTTTTATCGTATGAAATTAGACGCAAATGGCCGATTGTTTTAAAACTATCTACTGCAACTATCTATTTCTGTCTTATGTGTCAGAAAGAGAGGGGTAAAGACCGATCATCGAGAAGTCGAGAGTTCTTGATTACCGAATATTGCCCCGCTTGTTCTGACACGTTAGATAAAAAGAGATAGTTGCAGTTTATCGTTTCAAAACAATTGAATATCTCTGCCTAATTTAATACGATAGACAGAGAGATTCGATCAACTAGATCAGAGGGCATCGGAATCTCACCCCTGAGATGCACAGTAACTACAGTTGGCGCGATAATCAAATACTTTCATGATTTAAGCAATTTCGATCGTTTGACTTGCAGGCTTAGGCAACTTCTTGATCCTCAGCCATTTGTTTGAACCATTTTTCTCGGACCGATTCAGAAGCGGCGGAACCTTTTTATCTAGATGGGGGCAGGGGCATAGACTTATTAAATGGCACAATGTTTACATAGTATAATAATATTATACTATGTAAAAATGAAACAGAAATCATAAACAATAAATAGTAAATAATAAATAATAAATATAAGTATAAAATTTATATTGTCAAAGATTTTACAAAGATTTAAATTAGTTTCCAAAGATTTTATAAATTTCACAAATATTACCAAATATTTCCCAAAGATTTTCAAAGATTTCTCACAGATTTCCATGATTTTACAAAGATTTCAAGAATTTCGTAAATATGTCAGGTAGATTAACAAAATTGCACAAAGATTTCAATAACTTCCCAAATATTTCGCGACAATTTTGAAAGTTTCGCAAAGATTTCCGATAGATTTAAAAGATTTCAATGATTTTCCAGAGAGTTCACAAAGAATTCGGATAGATTTTAAAGATTACACAAAGACTTCAATTATTTTACAAAGATTTCCGATAAGTTTCAAATATTACACAAAGATTTCAATAATTTCGCAAAATTTTCACAAAGATTTCAAATATCTAGCACAGATTTCGAATCAATTTATAATATTTCACAAAGACTTCAATGATTCAAAGATTTCCAAAAATATATGAAAGATTTCTCAACGATTTCAATGATTACCCAAAGATTTTAAACATTTACCAAAGATTTCAAATATTTCGCAAAGGTTTCAGAAAGATTTCCGAAGATTTTGCTTATTTCACATAGATTTTGAAGATTTGGCAAAGATTTCGGATAGATTTAAAAGATCTCACAAAGACTTAAATGATTTCAATAAATTCACAAATATTACAAAATATATCCAAAATATTTTTAATATTTTGCGAAGATTTCCAAATATATCAGAGAGATTTCACAACGATTTCAATGATTTCACAAATATAATCAAACATTTCAAAAATATTTCAAAGATTTCGCAAATATTTCAAAAGATTTCACAAAGATTTCACAAATACTTCAATTATTTCACAAAGATTTCAGCTAGATTTTTGAACAAATTCAAACGATCCGATGAATGTCATCATTCGATTTCAGAAGGGGCAAATCAAAACTCTGCCCCTCCCTGGTCGATTTCTGGCCTATTTAATATCCTAATTCGGCCCTGAAGTTCCTGATTGTTGTAAAAGAACTTTTTCAACCAAAAATATTTCATGTCGACATTGCCATTAAAAAAAATTACGTTAACTAAGAAATATGGCAAATATAATTTATGTCTACTAACAATTTGAACAAATAAAAATTAGGTGAGTACGAAGTCGGCAACGGGGAGCTCAACGGCCGGTCAATCCACCCCGTGTCCCTGAACATGAGAAACTTGGACACTTGCTGGTCCTCCCAGTAGTGGAAGACACCCCCCAGTCTTCGTACGATTTGAGCCTACAGAAGAAGGGCGTCTTTCCCCTGGAAGTCGCACTACGGGAGTTTGGCATCGCTTTTCCGACCGAGGAAACGTGTACGTAGAGCCAGGAGCTCAACGATCTCCCCCAAGCCCCTCAACACGAACCCGGGATTGCCGATCAAGCTCAAGGAATGCTGATTCCTCAACCAGAGGAAATCCAACTTCAACAAGAGGGCGTCTGACCAACGACAGGAAGTATCAGCCCCCACATCCCAGAGGAAGATTATTTAATCCTCCGAGCTTCCCCGCACACCTTCCTCTCCAGTGAAGGTGACCAACGTCGTTACCCGGATACCGAAGACCAAGGCTGACCGAAAAGAGTTTCCGATACCAGAGCCGACTGCCAGGGACACTGGTTCAAAATTTACCAAATCTCGAGGTCTGAGGGATCTCCGGGTTACCCTCACGCGACAAACCCCGTAAAACGTCGTCTCACAGAGGAGCAAGGAACAAATTCTTCATCACCCCGAAGATCATCCAGGAAACACGGGAACCCCTCTCGTTCCCTCCGATCACCAGAGAAACCGAGGGGATCATCTCCCCCACAGCGAATATCTCCAAGGAAGCGAGAAGCCTTACTTCGAGCCTTCGGCCTTCGTCCACAGAAACCTTCGACGGCTAGTGGAAGTGCCGCGGATGTTATAGTTCGCCCTAGTAACCACCGAATCGCGAAAACACTATAATCAATTATAATTCGACCGCCCGCCGAAAAAGTCCGCAGGAATTTGTTCCTTTCATAACATAGCTATGTGAGTAAGTTTGTCCCCAATAATAAAAAAGAATTGATGAAAAATTGAAATAGTTCAAACTCATTTACCAAATACTTTAGTAACGCTATAGAAGAAAACTATCAATTGTTAATTCGATTCCCGAAGGTGAACGGGAACATGATGGTTCTGATTCTAAATCTGTGATTCTACAAAGAGTTCTCAAACACTTTATGATACCAAAACCTTCAAAAGGGGAATAAGCAACCTATAGATGAAGCAGGTTATATTTCACGTAGCTAAGGTCATGTAATTCTTACCTGACTCCTACCTTACCGACATTTCTCCGAAAAAACTCATGTCTGCACGTATTGAGTAATCGAGTTGAAAAGCTGAAAACTTAAATGTAAGACACTAAAGAGATAAAGTAATTCTTGTTTTTAAGACAGCCAACTGTAACCTCGATACAATAATTTTTATATTTTTAAATTAGCTATGTGACATCATGAATTTCAGATGCCATACAAAATCGAAATTTTCGGTTAGTAAGAAATTCGGAGAAAAAAAAAAGTTTTAATCCGAGTTTTAAAGCTTGAAAAAGTTTTAAAACTAGTTCTGCTATTAATTCCGCATATTTTGATTTGAAATGGGCCCTTATAAACTGTTTGATTGCGAGGTAAACTGTTGGGATATGAAGCTGATCTTTAAGTGAAATTCCACGTGGAGTTCAATATGCAACGTTGAATATAATTTTCAATTGCAAAAATGATTTAAAAATCTCCTAAATAGCTAGAGATACTCAAAAATGGGTGCCATTTTTGAATGTTGAGTACCGCGTATTGCTATGTCTCGTTCCATGGTTCTAGATATGGTTTCACTTGGAATTCTACTTAGAATTCCATGTAGAAATCTACTTGCGAATCCACGTTGAAATTCACGTGGAAACCAACGTGGTTTCCTCAATTTGCGTTAATTTTTTCAATGTATGACCCCAATTTCACGTGGATCTCAACGCATAACCCCACGTGGAATTCCTTCATTAATTCACGAGTAGTTCTACGTGATTTTCCGCTGGGAATTGCACGTGGATTTCCAAGTGAATTTTTTCTCCAGGACGATGATTCCGTTGCGTGGCTCAATTCAAAGTCACTTGAATTAAATTTAAACCTCCGGAATTATAAATTAACGTAAATGTAGTTAAATTAACTATATTTCAACTATGAATTTCGACAATGAAGATAATAGTAATTATTAAATCATGAGCTCCTACTAGCAGCAGGCAGCCAAAATTACACTATTGATCCTAATGCAATTCGATTTGACAAAGACTCCTGCTATCTTCTCACCTGGCTCATATGTCTTGTCTTAGCCCTCAAACTGCACACTTCAATCCAGTATACGTAAACGGCACACTAGTGCTAATTGGTTTTTTCGCAATGTTAATATTAAATATTGAACATATTGAACATATAATAAGCATCTAGCATATATTTCGCATATTTAACATATATTAGTAATATAGTAAGGATAAGCCGCTGCAGCTGTGCCTGCATAAATTCCAGCAAAATAACATATTTTCCGGTGCGAATTCGCACCAGTGAGCCATTTGAGGGTTAAGTACTTTATTTCGCTTAGAAATGCCATGTCGCAAATTTTTGTATAACCTTAATAAATTGCATAAATACTTTTCTTGTCTCTTTTCGATTGCAAATGCACCAGACACTTGCAATATACAAAAATAAATAACCACACCATCCGCCACCCTCTTTATAGCAATTTAAATACCCGAACTATAAGGTAATAATAAAAACATGTTTCTCAAGTCTGCTGGATTGAGATCGGAGACTGAGGGATT
>CAKNWW010280369.1:5418-20970 GCA_932074435.1 Andricus kollari
GAGAACTCTCGAGTTTAGAAAGAATAGTATCTAGGTGGTCCACATTTTTTTCGAATTTCCATGCATGTCGCCCCCAAGTTCATTCAAATCCACAAAAGAATTAATGCGTTTAAAAAAATGATATTTAGAGATTCCGCAAGCCCCATAAAGTAAATTGTTTCTAATACACATATAATATATATTATCATATATATCAATCATATATTACCTTATATTGTTAATCAGATGTTTAAATACATTTTTTAAACAATTTATTATTGTTTATACCCATTTTATCTTAGAATAGAGTAAGAAAGTCGCGGTGTTTCCCGATTTTTTTTACTTGTTTTCAAACTTTTAAATTCGAGGAAACCAATAATAAAATAATTCAACGAAGAGAATTGTCTAAACCATTTATTATTATTATTATTTATAACAATATTTTCTTAGAATAATGCTAAAAAGTTTCAGGTTTTCCTAAAATTTTCACTTCTTGTCCACTTTTTCAATTAGAATGAGGTATTAAATGATTCAAGTTAACAAACACAATTGTTTAAGCAATTTATTATCATTTTTAATACTATTTTCTTTGAATAATGCTATAAATGTGCAGTTTTTCTGATATTTTCAACTTTTTGTCCACTTTTCACTTAAACTGAGCTAGTAATTAATTCACTTTAACAAACAAATTTTTTAAAATAATTTATTATTGTTTATAACTATATTGTCTCATAGTAATGCCAGAAAGTTGCGATTTTTTCTGAAATTTTCCAGTTTTTGTCTACTTTCCATTTAGAACGAGAAAATAATTATTGCAATTTAACAAACAAAATTGTTCAAAGAAATCATTATTTTTTATAACTATCTTGTCCTACGGTGATGCTATAAGAAAGTATTTGTGTGTCAAGAAAATGTACCAGATTGAAGAAACTTGATTTTCTTCATTTAAATACATTTTTTTGAGACAAAACAAAGTTTCTTGTATCATGAAAATATTGTATCGTCCGTATTTTTATTTTTTTTTTATTTTCTACGATTAAAACAAAAAATACGCGACCTATCAAACAATTATTTTAAAAAATGTGTAGCTCTTTTTTGGATAAACAGCTTTTGTGAATTCATTTATTTCATATCTTGTGTTGTTTGTCCAAAAATTTAATTTTTTTCTTCTTTCCTTTCTTTTTTTTCTTCTTTCTTTTTTGGGTGACCAACTTTTGGCTAATTATTTTTTTCCTAGCTTGTGTCGCTTGTCCAAAAATTTAATTTTTTATTTTTAATGTTGTTTTTTACAAATAAAACAAAAGCTACGCGTCCCATCAAAAAATGATTTATAACAAATTTGTAGCTCTTTTTTGCGGGAATAATTTTTGTCCGATTTTTTGTTGTACCTTGTGCCGTTTGTCCAAAAATTAAATTTTTTATTTTTGACGTTGTTTCTTACAAATAAAACAAAAACTGTACGTCCTATCCAAGAGTAGTTAATACCAAATTTATATATCTTTTTGGATGCACAATTTTTGTCATCTCATCTTTTTTTTATCTTGCATAGTTTGGCCATAAAATGAAATTTTTTATTTTTCATCATTTTTTTATGCGAACAAAACTTAAATGTTCGACTTTTTACGAGAATTCAAAAAGTTCTTATGATGATCTTGTAATAATTAATAAATTGTAATAATTTCCCAAATGCCATAACTCTGATCTAAAATAGCTAATTAACGAATTTGATTTTTTTTTTAGTTCCCTGAAAGTGTGTGCTAAAGCACAATCCAATCCGGTTTAGCCTTTCAAAAGTTATCCGGTATACAGACAACGACAACGACGATAATGACAGACAGAAAATCGTTTTTCGAATTCAGGGGGTCTCGAAACGTGGAGATTTAAAGAAATCCGCGATAGTTAGTTTTCACACAAAAACAATACCTTCACATTATGATCAGAATATAATGAGGAAATTTGATTGTTCAGTCCCCTATGCTGGAAGGTTTTCTTTTAGTCCAATTTTCCTCTTCTTTTTTGCTTTTTAAACCCCTCCGTCAGAACGTTATGAACTATAATAATCAATTAATTATTTAATGATCTTATTGAATTAATGATATAAATAAATATAAAAACTTGTTATCCTGTAGCTTAGTAAACCCATTCTTGAGGGTGATTGTCGAACTCTTTTTAGAAATTATGAGTTGCATCCTTTTAAGATAGTGGTTATTTTCAAATTTAAAACTTCAAAAAATGTATGAGTCGATTTGAAGCATTGATGTAAGAAAGTCCGATCAGCCTATTTAAGCTATATAAGCAATATTCTTAAACGATATTCTATTATTTTTTTTTTTTGATAATATTTATTTTTAGTTTGGTAACAAAGGACCTGGAAATTAACATTTTCTTTTTTTATTTCTATCTCGCATAGTTTTCGAGAAAAGTGAAAATGTTCAATGTAAAAAATGTAGAAATAATTTTTATCTCGATTTTTCTCAAAAATGAACTCAATCGAATTTAGCGCCAGTTATTTGAAAATTTAGTACAACTATTTAAAAGTTCTATATATTTTTTATAAAATTGATTATGTGATTCACAAAAAAAATCCCTCAGTGACACGTAAATCTCCAAACTGAAAAGCAGTATATATAAAAAAGTCAAACGCAGTTGTGAATCATTAAAAATTTGAGTTGGCGAAGGGGGGTTTTTCTTATAAATCGTATCAAAGCATGACATATTACCAGGACAAAGTGCACCTAGAAGGTAACAAAAATGGGAAATCCTTGACGTCATATGGTGAATTCGGAGAAAATTAATGAAAGAAAAATGATGTTTAATTAAAATCGAAGGTGGCCGACTCTCTCAGTGATGTGATATAATAAATAAATTCTCATGCATACCTGAATTTGAAATAGAAATTGATTACGCAAAACTGTGCAGAATATGCAAATTTGTTACGGAATTCAGAGTTTTAGAATTAGATAAAAGGACTTTTGCCTCTGGATTAGGTTTTATGTTAGACGAACCAAAATTGAATAACCTTGAGAGAGGCTTGGAGATAGAATCGGTAAACTGTAAAGGATGCCGAATTGCCCAAATTCTGGTCAGTGCTGGATAGCCACCAGACTTACTTGAGTAACTGTTATATCGACATGGAAAAAAGCCGGTCGACCTAAACTCAATCAGACAACGTCCTACTTTTTTAAGAGCATCTAAAGACTTTGTGCGTGCATTCTCGTTTGTTCATAAAGGTCTTCTCGCTTCTCCAGGTGTAGCAAATGCCGTTCTCCAGAATCCCTTACCAGGTGCCGTTACTTGCTTTTAGGATCCATGTACCATTCGAGGTGCCCGAGGCTAAACTGAAATATTTGGTTTCATTTTCAACCACGTGTATCATATCGGTAACCTACTATTACTTTAAAGGTGCTGCATTATTCTTTCGTGAACAAAAAAATATATTCGAGGAAATTTTGATTAACCAATTAAGAGGCCATCTATAAACTACGTTACCAATTTTAGGCTATATTTACCCCCCCCCCCCCTACTCTATTAGTAATTGTAGTTTTGTTCCCCTTCCCACACACCCAAAAGTAACGTAGCCCAAAAATTATCTAAAAACATAGGAAGTACGGTGATTTTTCATAAAACTAGGGAAATACATTATTTCAAATAAAATTAATGTAAATATCACATTGAATTCAATATGAAACTTTTTTTTTTCATACGATTTCAAGTCACAGTATATTGCATATTCAACAAAATAGTTGAATTTTCAACACAAATTTGTCCAAAAGGACAGAAAAAAATTTTGAATTTTCGACTAAAAAATCTGAGTTTATCAAACTAGTTGAATTTTCAAACTGTAAAGATGTATCTTCAACCAAATGGTCGAATTTTGAACAAAAAATGTACATTTCCAACAAAGAAAGATGACTTTTTTTACCAAAAGACGAATTTTCAAACAGTTAAATTAAGCGAAGAAAACGAATTTTTATCACAATAGTAGAATCCTCAACAAGTAATAAGAATTAATATCTTAAACAAAATAATTTAATTTTTGACTAGAAAACATTTTTTTTAAACCAAAAAAGACGAACTTTAAAAAAAACAGTTAAATTTTCAATTAAAAAGATGAATTTTCAAAAAACAAGATTAATTTTCTAACCAAAAAGACGAATTTTAAACATATTAAATCAATTTTCAACAGTATTGTTGAATTTTTAAAGTCAAGAGATGCATGGAAGATTTTAACATGATGAAACGGTCATGATAGGATAGTTGAAAATGTCAGGACGGTTATACGATATAAATAAAATAAAATACCAAAAATTTGAGGTTAATGTCTCAGATCGATTTGAAAAATATTACCATTCATACATTTATAACTAACTTTTACGATTAAAATATTTTTTTCAAAAAAATCGTATGCATTCACATATAAATATCGTAAATATGCTGTACCAACTATGCTAACCGTCCTGGTATTTCCACCTTTCCCATCATGACCGTGACATCATCCTAAAATACTCAATCCTCAATTATCTACAAAACAGTTGAATTTTGATTCCGAAAATATGTTTTTTCAACAAAACAGTGAATTTTTTATCACATATTCAAATTCATATAAAAATAGTTTAATTTTCCACAAAATAGTTGCGATTGTAACCAAAAATATGAATTATTAATAAAAAAGTTGATTTTTTAACCATAAACGATGAATTTTCAACCAAGAAGATTAGTTTTTGATAAAAAAAAGACGAATTTTCAACTATAAAAGATCATTTTTAACCAAAAATGAAATAGTTGATAACTTTAATAGTTTTGCTTGATTAGTTAAAAAAATGAATACAGAAACAACGAAACAATTTTTCCACAAAATAGTTAAATTTTTAAACAAGGAGATGAATCTGAAACTGAAATTATTAATCTCAAAAAAGAAAAGAATTTTCGTCAAACGAGTTCAAAATTCAACCCAAACGATGATTTTCTTAACCAAGAATATTAATATTATAAAAATTGAATAGTTAAATTCACAATCAAAGGCATGAATCTTCAACTAAAAAAATGAATAAATAGTTGAATTTATTAAAAAATAGGAAAAGAGGGCATTATTTCGCAAACTTTGATCAAATTCATCAACAGAAAAAGTATTAAATGTTATATAAGTTCGTAACGTTACTTCCACTGATCCCCCCACCCCTATTACCGACGATAATTTTCGGCGGGACCTCTACCCCTCTCAAATTGGTAACGTAGTTTATAGACTGCCCCTAACTGGTAGACTCGAAATAAACGTTTCGTGTCCAAACTGGTACAAGCAAATAAGTTTAGATTTGTAATCTACGAACAAATAAACTAGAGATATGAAGTTTCATCAAAATCCATAGTTTTATGGTAGTTATTCAAAATGGGCATATATGCGTCATTACCGGTTTTTGTCACGGATTTCTTCTGCGCATATATGCGATACTGCCAGTCAACTGGTGGAGGTAGTTGCCGTAAGAAAAATCAGACCTCTGAAAACTATAGTTTTTCTATGATTTTAAGGATGAAAATGATGTTTCTGATAATGTTATTTCAAATAAAAAATATTATTTTTACTGAACAAATTTTAAAACATAAAAAAAGAAAGTATTTTAACTATTTCTTGTATCGCTTCTCGCCAATTTTGAATTTTTTTTTGAATTTTTTTAGTTGATGGCTTATTTTTTCTGAAGGGGGGGAGGGGGTATTCTCTGCAACTGTGCTGTTTCTAATTTTGAAAGTAAGTTTTTCTATGGCTGAACTCAATAGAACATTTTTTTTAAAGAAAATATTTTTCAATCAAATAACAATATTTAAAAATTATTTACTTGTTTTTAAAATGAGAAACATTAGAGTTGGAGGGAAGTTTTTCCATGGAAAAAATCATGATTTATTAACGTTCAACCTTTTTCTTTTTAAATTGGTAACAATAGTAAAAAAATTCAATTGCGAAAACTCGCGCTACAATCATTATTATTTTTCGTAAGTTTTAATATTTTTTCATTAAAAATAATATTATTCCTTTTACAATGCATGACACAATATTATTTCAGTCCATGAAATCATAGAAAGTTTTATTTTACAGATACCTGCTTTTTGGCACCACAACAACCTTAACGTAAATGTATGTACCAAAAATTAGATCTCGGAAAATAATAATTTTTGGTATGATTTTAAGAATCGCAATAATATTACTGATGATGTCATTTGAAATTAAAAACGTTTTTAATAAACAAATTTTAAAACAAATCTGCTGTATCGAATTTTGAAAATAAATTCTTCTATAGCTGAAGTAAATACAACCATTTTCTTCAAGGAAACATTTTTCAAACAAATAATTATATTTTATTATTATCTACTTGTTTTCAAAATTAGAAACAATATAGTTCTAGGGAATGTTTTCCATGGAAAAATGTCATTATTCATTTAAAGTCCACCTATTTTTTAAATTGGTAAGCGAGAGTAAGACCAAATTTAGTTGCAAAAACTATTGCTAATTTTTAACTTTTTTCCAAAAAATACAACATTTTTCTTCAATTCGTTATAATGTTTCATCTAATGAAAATCTTTAAATTTCTTATCTTGACTCTGAACGACAGATTCGACAAAATGCTGGGAAAAGGGCTTGGGCATTGTAAAAACGTCTACAAAAAATACCTCTTACTCTTTCATGATATCTTGCATCGTTCGCAAGAAAAATTAAATATTCAATTTTTTTAGAAAAAAATTTGCCGCCACAAAAATGATTAGGCTTGCATAAAACTTACAGAATGTCATCTTTATATAAGCAAGAATTTTAAAATAATTAGATAAAATAAAAAGCACATTTTTTCCATTCAATTAACTTTCCATGTTTTCAAAATGAAGCTGGGAAGATTAGGTCGAATTTAATAAGAAACTCGACCAAAACCCGGCCAAATCATTTTGGTAACCACTACAATTTTATTTTTCTTAAAAAATTGAAATTTTTAAGTTTTCTCTCGAACAAGGTACGTTATTATAGAAGACTAAGAGATATTTTTTGTAGAAAATTATAAAATCAATTAACGTTTTTGTTAGCACTTTGTCGAATCTTTCGTTGTTTGTAAGAAAAATGAGATAAAAAAGTTCTCCTGCCGACGAATATGGTTTAGGCGAAATGAAACTTGAGTAATTTCTAAGTCATATAAGTACCCAGTCAGAAAACTTTTATTTAAAAAAAACCACCTCCATTTTTTTAATTTGCAACGTTTCCTTTGTTGAGTATGTTTTTAAATAAAAATATAATGCTCAATATCTCTATAAAAAAAATTTCTTATCAAACCGGTAAACGACGTGTCCTCTCATTTCCTTTCGAAAACAACATATCTCATGGATAGCTGATTCTTTGACTTAAATTTTCAATGTCTGTCTGATTTTAAATGGGTTCGCTTAATACAATATTATTCGTTTCAAATTAAATTTAGTTAACATTTAATTAAAATGTTCGATGAAGCATTTTCAAGATGTTTTTAATCGACTCAACGTTTTAATAATGGGACAACTTTAAATCAAAAGCTTTAATAGTGAAAAGTATTTAATAGCTGAAGAATCTGAAAGATATAGAATTGATAATAAATAATCTTTGTAATTGAATATAGAACAATTAAAATTTGTAAATTAAACCATTTTTTAATTATGTTTCATTTCGAATGGAACATTTGACAAGTTTCATTTGAAAATCTGTGGAAACTGAACTTTTTGAAATATTAAGCTAACATTATAAAAAACAAATAAAGAATTTTTACAAGAATTATTCGAGGTTACTTGCAGACAATTATAATTGCAGATAATTATATATTTTTTCTTCAGCAAGGAGCTCTTAAGTTTTGTAGGGACAATTTGTAACATTCTCTCAGAATTTGAATCATTTATAAATAACTAATTGAAAAGCACCTCATTAACTACCTAATTGATGAGGCAAGAAGTCAGTCGTCACTTCGACTATTAATTAGTTAAATTTAAATAATTGTTAGTCCAACGAATTTAGATTTAGAGCGTAGAATAGAAACGTAGGGTTTCGAATAGAATATTTCAGTTTGAAAGAATTCGACATTAAGCTATAATATAGTTGCAGAAGCATTTGAAACAAACCTTTCAAAATTGAATTATTATTAACAGAAAAATTCAAGATTTGAAACCGAAAATTTCCAAATCATTAAATTGTACATTTTATCATGTAGTTCTCCAAATTGTACTATTTCAAATTAAAACATTATCAAACGAGCGTTTGAACTTGAACAATTTTTTAATCGAAACCATACCAATTTGTAAAATTGCATTTTCCAAAAATTCAGAGATGAACTTAGATTCAGTCAAGATTTATCTTGATTCAAGTAATGTTGACCTGAATTAGAGAAATCGTATGATTAAATTTTGAAATTCAGATATATGTATACCTTCTTAAATTGAGTCAACATTTGATGAGTTTTAAGCTCATATCGAAGTCCTTAGGCATTTAAAAAAATATATATATTTTTCAAAAGTTTAGCTATTTTAAAATTTCGGGACGACTAATCCATCCACTTTTCCTGCTCCGCCAATTTTCATGACTTTGTATAACATTTTGAATGGACACAAAATCTGTAGAAAGAGAAAGTAAAAATGATCTCCTCTTAACTGTCAGTATAATGAGGCCATCTCTAACGGGAAATAAGTGATCAAACAGGTTCACAACCAAAATGCCATAGACTTTAACAATTTTTAATAATATTTTGCATTTCATATTCAAAGATTTAAATTAACAAGTTGATTAATTCACTGAATTTGTCTTAAATGTCATAAAAGACATTATTTTACAATAGAAACTATAGGGTAAAGACGTCAGTGGTAATCCACTTAAGGTTCAAATCACATTTAAAACTGTATATAGACTGATTGTTAGGGTGAAAAAAAATAATAATAATAATTACAGCTTCTCATTCACCTATTCAAAATTTATTGCAAGCGCTGCGGATAATGTGAAATGTATACTGAAAATTAAACGTGCAAAATCATCAGAAGTGAACCACACAGTTTTTACTAATAACTACGATTTGTATGGCATATATAACCTTAAATGTCAAGAAACTGCATGCAGTAGATATTTTTAATTTCTTTTTTCTTTTTTAATATTTTTAGGCAAAAATTAAATTGAGGAGGCCCACACTGTTTTCTCATTACCGACATAATAATTTTTATAATTAAATGTGAAAATAAATGTTTGTTCCACTTATTAAAATTGAATTTCCCACAAATTAAATAATAATTATAGATAACAGGTATGAGAGGTCAAACCTAGAATTACCTTCTCGGAAGATGAGAATTTTTTATGAAAATTTGAATAGTAACCGCCTATACTAGTGAAGTGCAAATGGCTTATTTGCCAGGAAAAAAGACTGCAGAGTGTTAGGAAGTGGACGAACTGAATAATTTCGTCATTTCCCATTTGCGCAAATGCTGCGGTGATAGCCGATAATAAATATTTGAATTTATACATAAGACTAAAATTCCCAAAGACAAAAACTTCATTAGAAATCTGACAAAAAAACTCCATGACGTCAAAGAAATAATTGAAGTATATACAAATTAAGGAAGAAGTTCCTTCAATTCGATATTTTCCAAAACACGATGGTTAATCATATTTAACAACTTCAATTAAAAACTGTTTTTAATTGACAATAGAATCCTATTAAACTTTTCATTACAGTATGGTCAAGGCATTATTTTCTTTCAAACATTTCAGTAAATAGTAAGTTTAAAATTTACTAGAAAACCGTAATTAAAATTAACATAATTCTTTTAAATAAAATTAAATTTTGGAATTCGGATATCTACTTTATGAAAATAATTGATATAATTTCACAAATCACAGTTTAATTAAAGAATTTTATATTGTACGACGAAAAATATGAATATGAATGTAAAAAATATATAAAAAATATTGTTCTAAGCTATTGATATTGGTATAATTAAAAATAATAGAAACATTTAAAATTAGAATGTAACAAATTATCTTCATAAACTGTGTCAGCTCTTGCATTTGAAATGGTAACTGAGCTGCCTGAGTAGCGTAAAATTACAGTCAATATGACAAATTCTTGAATTCCTTAGTATGTATTTTTTATGCAACCGTAAAAGTGGAAGAAACTTCAAAGAAATCACAACTTTAAAATCGTTTATCTCTCTGCAGAATTTTTAGAATTTAAAATATGCACATGAAATGCTTTTATCAATTAAAAAGTTCAAAATTTTAGTTAATAGTTAATATATTATAAATTGAGTTGTCACAGAATTGTTGTAAAAATATATAATACTATTTAAACCTAAAGAAACATTTGACAATTGGTTTATTAAAAGAATAGGGGTTTCGCCGCATATATTTAGAAACGTATTTAGAAACAAAAAAAGTTATACCTGTGAAATATTGACATTGAAAAAAAATTTTTTATTGAATTACAAAATCTTTTAGAACCATGATTTCGAATTAAAATAGGATTATAATTTTCTCTAAATCCCCAAAGATACAGAAATTTAACACTTTTAATTTTTTAATGGTTTCAATTTCTCTCAGTACTAAAAAATCCTTAACAAATTGAGATTCCATCTTCTTTCTATTCTTTTTAATCTATATAACCTTAAAAATTTTATAAAAATTGGGAAAAAATACAAATCCTACATCTTAAAAAACGTTTGTGTAGCCCACATTATCTGGCTGGTCAGTTTCTCTTCTGATGGATCGTACGTGGTAAAAATATTAAACAGATCGGCGAGTTGAGTAACTTTTCTCTGATTTGAACGAATGGAGTTCTTCTTCAATAATAATAATTATTATCGAGAGGTTATTAACTTCTAAAATCATTTGAATTCCGCGATCCCAAAATATTTAAAAATCGGAATTATCTATTTAAGATTCCAGATCTCTAACTAAGCAAGATTTGAAACGGATGTACAACTGGTTTTGAGTCGCTGAATCTTGGGATCTCCGAAATGTTGCAAATCTGAATCTGATTTTCGTGATTCTGAATCATTTATTTTTTGATTCTATAGGAGCTTTGAACAAGATTGCCGATTAAATAAAAGTAATATTTCATAATTGAAATATAATTAATTAATTTAACTAAAAATAAATTATTAACCTTATTATTAAAAATTATTAAATGATTAACTATCATTAAATAATTATAAACTCCTCGATTATTAACGCAGTGTCTAGGCACACCATAAATATTTGATTTACGCTCACCAAATTCAGTTGAACCTGCCCGCCCTTTCCAGGTTTTCTTGGCTCACCGAAAATATTTGTTCCACGCTCACCATATTTCGGTGGATAATTTATCAACTCGCATACGATGCATGCGTACGAAGCGCGTATTCACGTCTCCGGTTTTTATTTCCTTATATTAAAAATATAAGCAATTTAAAAATGTATTTACATTTATTTTTTTATTTATTATTTATTATTATTATGAAACCAATTTTTGAATATTAAGTTTAAAATTTTTTTTAAAACAGTAGTTAATAATTCCGAATTGAAAGCGATTGAATTTACAAAATAATATTGAACGATTTTGAATTGGAAAAACGACAATATTTCGAATGAAATGATAAGGAATTGAACTTGTATCATTTATAAATGAAAGCGTTTAAAACTTAATAAGTTCAAATTTAAAGTGTTTGAAATTGACAAATTTAAAATCAGAAACACTCAAAATTGACAAATTTAGACCTAAAAATTTTATAAATTGGACAATTTAATCAGAAAAGAGTTTAAATTGTATAAGTATTATATATTGTATAAGTATTATAATTGTATACTGGATCATTTAAAATGAACAGAAATTGAAATTGTATAATTTCCAGTTAAAAGTGTTCTAAATGCAATAATGTAAAAACAAATGGTTTTAAATTTAGTTAATTTTTATTTCTAAGCGATTAAAATTTGACAATTTGAAATTGAAAACTCAATCGAATGTTTTTCTAAGATCAAACAATTAATTTGTAGTCATATTCACAGTTAAAAACGGAAAAATTTTGAATTATAAATGCAAAAGAGTAACAATTAATAAGCTAAAACTTATGAAAGGGGAAACATTAAAATTCATCTTTGAACATGAAAATTGATTGGTCAGTATGAATGAATTAATAATATACAAATATAAAACAAGATTAATATGATTCCAGGTTTAAATTTGATAGTTTAATCCCTTTAAAAAAATAATTTGAGAGGCAATGAGTTCAAAATGTTCAACTTGGAGCATTATCAAATTTAAAATAATTCAACTTTGAAGCCTAGTTATTTCAACGTCTGATTTTTACGGTGAATTCTTTTGTTACAGATTAATTTTCAAAGGGGCTTAGTAAATTGGAAAGCTACTGAAAAAAATCAGTTAATAATGCTTTCTCAAAATTTCTCAAGAAATTTCCAATTTTTAATTTTTACTTCTTGAAAGATGTCAATTATTAATTTTAAAGGCAATAACTTTGATATTGTATAATTTTCAAGAAAAGTAGATTCAAAATTTGTTAACGCTCTAAATTTGAAAATGGTTCTCCACTTTTAAGTTGTAAAATCGATTATATTTATATTTGAAATGCTTAGTATAGTTAAAAATTCAACTGTTGAATTTTTAATAGTTGAACTTTGTGGAAAATTCGTATGTTGAATTTTCACTACTTGAATTTTGAACCAAAAATACCTGAATTTTCTACCAAATAAATGAATTTTCAACTAAAAAAGATACCTTTTCAACCAAAAATAAAATAGTTAAATTTTCAATTACAAAAATTAATTTTAAACAAAAAATCTGATTTTCGAAAGAATACATGGATTTCCAACTAAAAAAGATCGATTTTCTACCAAATATGGAATAGTGAAATTATTATCAGTTAAAAAATTAATTTTCAAGAAAAAGAAAAACGAATTTTCATCTAAATAGTTACATTTTGAACCAAAAATATGACTTTTGAACTAAAATGATAAATCTTCAACAAAAACAAAATGAATTATTAACAGACTAATTCAACTTTTAAGCCAATAGTTGAATTTTCCACCAAGAAAGTTTTTTAACCAAGAAAGTTTTTTTAATCAGGACGATAATTTTTATCAAAACAGACGAATTTAAAAAAAAAATACATAAATTTTCAGGTAACAAAGATCAGTTTTAGAACCAAAAAATGGAATAGTTAAATTTGCAGTTAAAAAAATTAATTTTGAACCATAAAAAACTAATTTTCAACCAAACCGTTAAATTTTTAACCAGAGAGATGAATATTCAACTAAACTGATAAATTTTCAACCAAATAAAAATGAATTTATCTACGAAATAGTGGAATTTTCAACTAAAGAAAGTAATATTCAACTAAGGTTATGAATCTTTAACAAAATAACAAAAATGAATTTTGAACAAGTTAGTCGAAAGGGGCTTGGGAAATTGCAAAGTTACGTTAAAAATATTCAGTTATAATGTCTTTTTAGAAATTTTTCAAGTTTTAATTTTTATGTTTTAAAGTATGTGCATTTTTAATTTTAAAGGCATCGTATAAATCAAAGTATGTACACCTAAAAACACAAGTAATTTTTTTTACCTACTTAATTTTTATAAAGTTATTGTCAGAGCGACTGTTCGTCTCGAACATGTATAAAAAATTAATAGATAGAAAACCAATCTCAAAATAAAAAAACAAAAGCATACCTACGAACCAATTTCACACTGCAAACGGAATTTAGTAGCCGTGAACGGAATATATCAGCTGCGCACACTTGTAGATTATTATTACTAATAATAATTTATTAAAGCTGGCCGGGTGAATAAAAATATATAAAGCAAAAGCTGCATCTAGTCGTCTCGAGAAACTGGCGGAGCTGGAAAAGAGTCATCCCCTTTTTCAGTCGTCCCGAAATTTCAGAACGACTAGCCAAATTTGTGAAAAGTATTTAACTACTCATCCCTAATTTCGGAATGAATCATGAAATTCGAAGACACTTCGAAATAGAAAATTTTAAATAAGTAGAAAATTGAATAAAAAACTTGATATGATCGTTATGCATCTTATAGCTGAAGAAATTATAAAAAATGTATAATTCAGAATTATCTAATATTTTCTCGGATATTGATTTCATCCGATTTGGATGTTGAAAACACGTGGAAAGACATTTGAGTAGGGGTCAATTGGGATAGGTGGGGTGTCCATTGGAAGCACGTGTTGACTCGACTTGGATTTGACTTTCGTCAAATCCTTCAGTTTTTCGTTCGCGTTCAGACAACCCGGTTCGAATACTCGGCCGGACTTTTCTGAGTGATCGGGAGAGAATTTCTCTCCCCTTCCTCCTTCAAAATAATTTTCATTGTTTTACTCAGATCGACTTTTCTTCGAGGGACATTCATCGACGTGAGTTTCCACACCGGTTATTCTTTGAATTATTTACCTCTTTGTGAAAAAAGAACGCAAGTGCTTTATTTGAAAATCGAATTAACAATGGATCAGTGCCAAAGAAATTATCCTGAGCATGTAGTGCAAAAATAGGTTTTCATTTTTTTATATAATTGGTAATTATTCATCATTTTTTATTTTTCATTATATGAGCTAAATGTGTATAATAATAATTATGTAAAGGAACAAGTCTTTTTTCAAATTAATTTAATTCTTGTGTCATCAAATACGAAAATTTTCAAATATTTATTTCAAATTTTGAGAGCTCTCGTATTTTCAAAAAACGTGTAATCCGAATAATGAATATGAGAATAACTGTTTTAGCTGACTGATCTTTCTGAATTGGGCGTCGATTTCTAACAGTTCTCAAAAATGGCGAACATAATAGGACTCGTCGTAAGCAATTACAATGAAATCTTGGAGAAAAACAAAGGTAAGTTTCTTTTCATTAATGTTCAATATTAATGTATCTTCATTCTGGAAAAAATTTTCAAAAATCAGAAATTAACTCCAACACTTTAAATTAGGCCGTGGCTACGTGTACAAAAATTTCCGTACGAATAGACCGATTTTTTCGGTACACATAGGCACTATCAAATTTAAAAAATCCTGGAACAATTTTATAAAAATTATACTGGGAATCCCATTTAAGTAACTCCCATTTAAATCGTTCCTAGAATTAGAGTCGTCGGCATTGTATTTAAAATAGAGATTCTTAATAATAAATAATCACTTGTAAATCATTTTGATTCAGGTTTGAATTTGAATTTGTAAAGTAGAAGGAATGAACGAACCTATATGAAAATTTCTTTTAGAGAAATATTTGACTGGCAAATTAGGATGTGTGAAAGAAAGTGTAAAAATGTGACAAATAGTTTCTTTGCAATTGATGCTCCTGTAACACTTCCAACACTTCCTGGACTAGCAAAGCCCACTTATGATTTCTCGTAGATACATAATGATTTAAGAGCATGCCAAGACAAACGGCTATTTTACGAATACTCTTGACCGCCCATAACAGGTTAAATGCCGTCCTCGTTTCGAGCAGTTTCGAGTACCACGGTATCTGTAGGTACCATCTTATTCCGGACCAACGTCACGAAAGAACCATTGACATTCCTCATTAGTAAAAGAAGCGCT
>CAKNWW010280383.1:0-11631 GCA_932074435.1 Andricus kollari
CCCCCCTCTTATATGTGATATAGCTGGTAGTTACTTGTCGTTTCTCAGCTGTTATGACAAATCTTGTCCCTCACAAGAGCATAAGCTCTTTACTGCATCTCACTTTTTCTGGATCCACCTCCAGGCAGCTTGATAAGTAGCTCATGGTATGATGATATGATAATATTATTAGGCTGTGTATAGATGTTCGGTGCCAGGCGCTATGTTGGTATCTGGTAGATTGTTCCGATTGGTTCCACGGCAGTGGGCGGAGTCTGCCGGACAGCAGCATCAAAGTGAAGTATATTATTTGGAAGGAGAATATAACTGTAACGTTTTTCATACACTTGCATATATAATTGTTTATTAAAAATGCGTTATGTGGTATTTTCAATTTTATCTTTACTCGTACATTTACTTTATCATTCTTTTATTACTAAGCATATTTTTATATAATTCTATTCGTGAAAGTTGTATCCAGTTATTATTTTAGAAGTGTATACATTATTTGTTTTCGATAAGTATAACTTGTATAAAACTTCTGTTTTATTGAAGCTACCACGAATTGTCTTTATTGTAGAGAATATATTCAGGGTGAAAATGAGCCGCGTCAATGATAAATATTAAATCTAAAATTATAATTGTTATCTACAACGAATGAGAATCGCAAACACTAACGAAGCTCTTGTATATGTACAATGAACTTTTCAATATTCAATTATTAATGAAAATAAGTACTTACTACAAAACTGATTTCGAACTGATTTTCGAATATTTTATCTCGTAAATTAGGATTCCATAATTTATTTCTGTATCATTCTGGAAAACACTATCCTCGTCGCCTTGAATACCCTTTTGTAGAAACTTTTCCAGTACATATTTAAAGTGTCAACAATTTTTTACCGTTTCTTATAAGAATTTCTTATCAGAATTTAATCATACGCTTTCTTAAACTCAGATCAACTTCACTTGAATTCATGTATAAATTTTCGCTTAATTTAAGTTCATCTCTAAATGTAAATACGTCACTGTAAAAACAAAGTATTATTTCAGGGATAGTTTCAGGTATTACATTAAGACCAGCCCTATGCATTGACGTTAGTTCACGCAGCTTCTTGGCGTAAGCTGAGTTGTAGGTGGCGCTGTGTGGAATGTAAACCTGAATTTGTTAACAAAGCCATGGCAGATGTACAGACAGGCTCTTTTTTTAAACATTTTTATTTAATAGAAAGTTTATATTTTACGTTATAAACAAAAAGAAAAGAACATTGGAAAAAAATGCAGTGCCTCTCAGTACTAGCTGAGCGTGTATTTTCGAGACCAGACCGGTCACCCTCTTCAAATTTTAGTTCCAGACTCCCCGGAGCGCGAGTGGAGACTCCAGAGCGCATCGAATTACCCGAAACGAATCTACCCTTTCATTGTTATGAGATGCAGGCCGGTTCAAAAAACTAAAATTATGAAAGCATCGCGTGGTTCAATTTCAATTAGCAGAAATAGTTTATTCATATAATTTGAAGAAAGTGCAAAAAAGATTCATGAAAATCGGTCGATATTTGCAGTAATAATAGAAATGTTGAAGTACACGCGATAGCATCCACTGTGGGAGGAAGCGCATTTTTTTCGTTCAGAACAGTCTACAGTCTTCAATTTTGCTTCGATCTGCAAGTAGTTTTGTTTTAAATTGAAGTGCGCTAAATTTCCAAGAGTACCTTGGTCAGAAGATTGTTGCATTTTCATTTGTTTCTTCATTATATTCGAGTAAACATATGTTTACTCGAAGTATGAGAAAATCGAGATTTTTCAAAAAATGATTATTTACTCTTCAACAACCGTTTGCATATAATGAAAATCATTTCAAAGCGATGCAAGAGTACTCCTAGAATACAAGTAATTTGAATATTGTATTTT
Organism: Andricus kollari; assembly: GCA_932074435.1. Lineage (NCBI taxonomy): Eukaryota > Metazoa > Arthropoda > Insecta > Hymenoptera > Cynipidae > Andricus > Andricus kollari. Next base: position 1,891 of record CAKNWW010280383.1, read on the forward strand.
TTAATTGTTGTAAAAAAATGACATTAACAAAGGGGCAAGCAGTGTAATTTTTGTTGAAAAAAAATTGTTTTTGGATGAATATGCTTTAAATTATAGTGAGAGTTACTGTTAGTCACAATTTTTATGAAACATCGACAATTGTAAATGCTGTAAACAATTTTTTGAAAAAGTGTGAAATTTATCTCTTCCTTCATAACTTGAAATTATGTAGATATTCGGAAAAGTGGTATATGTTTCATTATGTGTGTTCAAATACAACACTTGCTCATTTTGTATACAAATGAAATAAGTAAATATAAAACTTTGTCCTGGAAAATAATTTTTGTTACACTGAAACTGCTTCGAATGTTTGTGAGAGAGATTTACAGTAACTGCTTCTATGTAAAATTCACAATAAACAGTTGTTATTATTTAATTTTAAATATTACGATTCGTGGGTACTTAACAATATTGTAATTTTTATTGAAAAAGGTTTGTTCTTCTCTGTATATAGTTTCAGTTATTGTGAGAGTGATTGCCAATAACAATTTCTATAAAACATTATACACATTTTTTTTAAATTGTGGAATTTGTGCTTTTTCAATTTCGGATTTTCCTTCATCATTTGTATTTCTGCAGATATTATTCAAAAGAGCATAGGTTCAATAATATTAATATTATATTCATTCAATTATCATTTAATTCATATGGGGAAATTTTGCATTTTTGTAAAATTGAACTCCTACTTCAGGGTTTCATCGAAACGTGCAAGCTTTTTTAGGGATCGAAGAGGAGCACCTATGAAACAAAACCATACTAATAACTTTTAATTTCACACCCCCCTCTGCCTGCAACCTTTGTCTTTCGCAAAAGTAACGAAAGAGTGATATATCTGAACCGTCTTCATTTAGCTGATAAGTATCTCCATATTCTTTCTCCTAGAAGATTTCAATCTCTTCTCGACTATCCGGATTTTTAACGGCACGTGACGTTTTATTGAACAGACGGGAACGATGAGTAGAAAAGGTGGAATTTTCTTGAATCCATTTTCCTCGCCGTTCAAGGCGCTGTTTCGCTGTTGAAAGAGATATTATTTTTTGCGTCCAGTGCTGCTTGATGGTAAAAAATTTATAATTTTTCAGCGTGCGATTGGCTTTCCTTAAGTTTCGAGCAAGTGCCCTAGTTTTCGGAGTGAATTTTTTATTTGATGTTATGTAGCTAATCACGCACTGAATATTTGATGCATGCCATCACGCCGTTTCAATTTTAAACTGAAGCTGTGCTCTTGTTTGTTGCTCTTGATGTTGCTCTTCTTCTTGCCGATAAAGAGCTTCATATCCGTTTTTGCGCAAAAAGCATACCTGATTTCTCAACTACTGAGGTGTTTTAGGAGCATATTCCGGGTGCATATTGACCAAACGGTCATGTAACCTCTGCATGAATCCTCTTCGCGCCGGCAAGCTTCTTTGCCAACAGGTAAGGATGTCCCTCTTGAGTCGGTCCGACCACTTAAATCGATGTTCTCGCGTTTGTACGGTGCTATTGCCTGGGTTTCGCCTCGTTTCGGTCCTATTGCCACTCCCGACTGAACCATGGCCTCCATCCGAGAGAGGCCTATTATGGGTAGCACTGCTTTCGGGCAATGGGTTTGCCATATCCCTACGCCATTATTATTATTATTACATTTAATTCATGACACGCCTACAGACTTATTATCACTTATACATATAATCGGATGCTTAAACGGTTTAAAAAATCCTAATTAATAGCTGAGGACTTGAACCCTACAAAAACTACCCAACCATAAATCTAACTCGCGGAGCATAATTATATGTGTCCTAACTTATAACTAGCTTGTCGGTTTCGTAAATTTTATGAATAGGCGATTTAAAAAAATTGGAACAGAAATTTTGTATTTTATCTCTTATTAAATAAAATATTTTTCAATCAAACAAAAGTCTCTAAAATGTTACCGGCCGATTGAACAGTTCTTCGCCAAATTGTATATGGCGTTTAGATAATATTTGAAACACTATTTTCTCAAAAACAACGAAAAAACGAAACAGCTTTGTCAAATTAATACTCAGAAAATGAGCATAGAATTAAAAAATTATTAACTGAAACTTATATTTACAATTGGCGGTCTTTAAATTTGTTTCGAGCAAGGTAATAACTCTTCAAATCTGTTACAAAATGGAAAAATAACGTTGTGCTGAAATCGATTTACTAACCTCTATTTCAGCAACACAACATGAAGTATTTTCAGAATCGTTTCGAATTTTGTGGAACTCCGTTCTCCAGTGCATATACTGCAGTGCTTTACAAAAACACTCAGTATCTCCAAATTAACTTCTACGAATATTTGCAAGACTCTGTCGATTTATTCCATAATAATTAAAGAACTTATTATTTCAAGTTCCATTTAAAAACTACGGAACTTTTTTATGATTACGCCTGAATGATTTTACAGTTTGTCTCAAATGTTTTGGAAATTATATAAAACTCTGTTCAGTTATCGCTTATAGTCGCTGCTCTTGAATTAGTTTCATAAACTTTAAAGAACTTAATTTTTCCGTGCTTCAAGGCGAGATCGCCAATTGCAAATTTTAGTTTTGATTCATAAAATTTGGAATGAAAGCTTATTACCTGAGTATTAATTTGCCTCAAAAGTAACGTGCGCTTTTTTGCCGTTTTCGAGAACATCGAATTTCAAATATTCGCCACGGGCCATATTCACTAGCGGTATTGGAAGGTTGCGTGTTCGATTATCGCTGTCTGCACTTCTTTAGTTAGTATGTATTCATTAAAATGCTTATAAATGTAATTTCCTTCAATAATTTCCAAAAATTCTGCAAATAATAGATTTGTAATGCTATGTCTCGTGCAATATTGTGTTTTATATGTAGTTATGTGCATGACAAAAACTTGAAAAAAAACTTCGTATTCTATTCTAGGAATAAAATATTTCTCTAATGAGTCAGTGTTCTGTTTTAAATTTCTAATTAAAAATAGAAAATTCCGTTTGTGAAACCTCGTTTATACCTCTAATGTTTAATAGAATGAATGAACATTATGCAAAAATTAATAACATTTATAGAAAATAAATATCTTTGCGAAAAACATGATAAAGTTGAAAAGTTCGTTTTTCCGTGAAGAAGGACATACGAAATTATTACTGCTTTCGCAAATTAATACTCAGATAATGAGCTTTCTTCAAAAAAAAGATTAACCGAAACTAAAATTGTGAATTGGTGACCTTTCTTGTATTTTTCTTTAAATCTGTAAGAAAATAAAAAGATTTGTGCGCTCAAAAAAATTTACCAACCTCTATAGAAAGAAACGCGAATCAAAATCGAGAAATTACAGAAACCGGAAGTACGAAAAGATTTTCAGAATAGAATAAACGAACGCATAGATAGGGCAACTTGGGAGGCGTTAATACGCAATAAAGATATAGAGGGCACATGGATATTGTTACGGGATGTCATTGTTGGAAGGGCGACCAAAGAGTATTGTGCTGCAATTGTAGGAAGTATGTCTGGTGATGCGTGGTGGAATGATGAAATCCGCGCAGCAGCCAACGGCAAGAAACAAGCGTATCGAAGAAAGTTGGACATCAAAGGCCTCAGCGATGATGAGAGAAATAGACTTGAGAATGATTACAGAGACAAATAGAGGAAAGTAACACTACTAGTCAAGGAAAGTAAAGATAAAATCAAAACAGAAGAAGAGAAGAAAATGCAAATCGATTTTGAAGGAAGCAAGAAACTGTTTTATAAATTGGCGCTGATCAAGTATGAAAGGAAGTAGAAGTAAAGAGTTAGTCAGCATGAGAAATAACAAGGGTGAAATACTATATGATACTGACGGGATACGAGAGCTTGTGAGAAACTCAATGAAGGAATTGTTTATAGGTGAAGCTATAGGGCAACACAACTGCGACAAAGAACACGATAGTTAGAACACCCGGTTGAGATAATCTGTGCCTCTGAGGTTATGGATATAATTAGGAACTTAAAAAATGGTAAGGTTGCTGGTGCAGACAGTATTAACGCTGCAATGCTTAAACATGGTGGCGAATACATACCTCACAGGTTGTGCGAGTTGATAAATTTATGTAGAGAGATGGGAGAAGTTCCAGATAACCGTAAAAACGTGCTTATCGTCCCAATAAACAAAATAAAAGGAGATAAAAGCAGCTGCAATAATTATAAAGGTATCAGCTTACTAAGTACCGTAAGTAAAATATATTTAAAAATAATAGTTCATAGGGTAATGGAAATAATTGATGAAAAGATATGGGAAGTTCAAAGTGGATTTATGCCAGGAAGATCATGAACGGATCAAATATTTAGCTTGAGTTAGATCACAGAAAAAAGCTTAAGAGTAACTAAAAAAGTTTGCTGTGCATTTGTTGATCTAGAGAAAGTATTTGACAAGGTGGTTAGAAGTAATCTTTGAGAAGTCGTGAAAAAGTACGGAGTCAACGGATGGCTCCTACAAGCAATAAAAAGAATATATGCGGGTAGCAAAGCGAGTGTAAGGGTAAATGGGAAACTGATCGATATATATATATATATATATATAAAACTGGATCGATATTATGCAGGGTGTTAGGCAAGGATGCGTTATGTCTTCATGGCTATTTATTACATTCATGGATAAGTGTCTAAGAATGCCCCTCTTCGACGAGGAAGGTGTGGATCTCGGGCAAGAAAGTTATCGGTAGAGCGGGACCCACTGTCAGAAGTAAAAATATATCAGGTACAACTAAAAGGGCGATACATAAATTCTATACTTACAACCACTGTGCTGTACGGTAGCGAGACCTGAACATACAAATAAAGGGATAAGAGTAAAATTAACGCAGTTGGCATGCAATACCTGCGCATGATGTGCGGTAAAACGCTAATGGACAAAGTAAAGTCAGAATCCTCGAAGAATTTGTTTTTAGATGAGACACTATTTGACAGGTATGACATAAATTTGTTAAGATGGTTTGGGCATGTTATGAGAATGAAAGATGAACAACTGACGATACAAGTATATCAAGGTGGAGTGAATGGCAGCGCACCCAGACTCAGACCGAGGAAAGAATGTTTAGAATGTTTGAATGAGACCCTAATTCGAAGAGACATAAGAAGCCTTAGAAACACAAGAGTTTGGAAGAGAAAATGCATGGACGTGAAGGAAGCTAAAGAGGTATGCCAGGACAGCAAAGTTGGCGACACATAGTTTATAAGAAATGCATGAGGAAGAGTGTCAGTGAAGTGAATGACGCCTGAAATAAAAGACCTTGGATACTTACGGGCCCGAGTGGAGAGCTTCACATGATGACTTTGTGAAGCTGTTCGCCTGAGGTGATCGCTAGAGAGATTGATCAGAGACTTGTATTGGAGCAGTGTTGCGGAACGAACGTGATATTTAAATAAACAACACAACGAGATTAGAAAAAGAATTTTCACTCACACGTATGTCATAACCCAATAGCCGATTAGCTAGTCAGTCGGCTAACCGACTACGCTGATTTGCCAACTGGATACCTGCTACCTGCTCACGTTCGTCTGCTGGGCGGATGAAATCAGCCAGCCTGCAAAATGACCGACCAGTAGTCTATTGTACTAGAGCCAATAGACTACAGACTACAGCCTTTTATACAATTTAATTTATATAGTTGTGATACGAAGTTCGTTAGTAAGGAAATCTTGAAAAAAAATTCTCCGATTCCTAAAATAGGCAACGAAAAGTACGAAAGAAGTCCATTATTCAGACACGGGAGAAACGTTATTAACCTACTTAAAAACAGCAGAAGGCAGTTATCATAATAGTAATAAACAAAAAATTCTTTTAAAAAATGATACCTATTGTGCCTGTGCTAGGGCAGAGACCACTGTATAGTTGAGATTGAGATTGGGGCTTTCTTTGAGGCTCATTTAGGGGTTAATGTAATATAGAAAACTTACCTGAAACAATCAATTCGAAATGCTACCGTAACGAATGATTATCGGGGAAAATTTTTTTTTCCTTTTGGAAGCTCAAATCCATATTCCAGGCGGAAAGTGCCTGCGGATCGTCAACACTTGTGATGAATATGTTAAATTCCTAAAATATTGCATTTCCAAGGTAGCAGAAGAAAAATTAACAGAACTGGCGCGATATTCAAAATTGAAGAATCATTTCAATAGACATAGGAGTTTATTTTGGATTTTTTTTCTCATTATTTTACATTCGATGTATTTTTCCTTCTTTTAGTGTTTTTATAAAAATATATTTTTTAATAGGATACATTTTTTATGGTTTTGAATAATTTATTACAACTTTATAAAAATTATCACTCTGTTGTCTGTTGGAATAATTGATCTATTTTGAATATCGCGCCAGTTCTGTTTATTTTTTTCTGCTGCTTTGGAAATGCAATTTGTAAGCTTTGTCACCACAAATCATTATTCTCGAGTGCATTTCCTGAAAATAAATCTTCAAACTCAAAGAATTTGTTAAATAATGAAGCTAAGATATCAAGATATTAGATATATAAAACACAACGTAGAATAACAATTTATGAGAAAAAAGTGGAATTCTCTAGGACAACACGATAAATTACTGGAAATAATTAATAATTAATTGTTTAAGCAATTCATAAACATAAAAATAAAATTTTTATTTTAAGAAATTCATTAAGAAAAATATTTGATTAAATAAAGAAGCTAAGACATTAAAAAAGTTTAAAGTATATTAAAAATCAAACTTGATTTTGATTCTGTTAGGAAAAGCCGAATTTTCGGGAAAAACAATTATTATTTGAACAATGGAAGTTGCTTGAATAATTGAAAATTACTTTCAAGTATTTATAATTATTCATCTAGGCCAACAATAATAGTTGTTGGCAAAAAGAACGAATTAACATTTTTTGATTCAGGAGTACTTTTTGGGGCACAGTGGGGGTGTTACGAGTGATAAACCCACATAGTTGATACATAAAATGCTTCGCTGGAAAGTCCAATACAAGCCCTATAACTTTCCCGTCACCCTTTCCAAAACCTCGAAAAATTATTTTTTTCCCATGTAGTTTACATTGGAAATTTCGAGTGCCCAGTTAAAATCAAAATTTCAAAGAAACAAAAATTTCTTCTTCTTTTCCTCTAGATACAAAGTTACATGAATAAGCTTCACAGTTATTATTCTTTTATTTAACGAGTAGGGTTGTAAAGTTTCATGAAACTTTGAGCACATGAAAAGTTTCATGAAACTTTGGAAACGTTTCAAAGTTTCAAAAGTTTCAAACATTAAGACGGAAAAATTCAAAATATGAAAAATACTATTAAGTATTAAATATAAACATTTAATAGTATCATTTGTGTTTCAAAGAAAATCGTTTTAACTAATTTAAATAAATAAATCACGTGTTAGTTGTTAATAACATGTCATTTTTGCAATATTTAATTTAAAAAGTTTGAAAATTAATTTCAGTAAAATGAAAATAAATTTCGTATTTAATTCTACATATTTAGTTTTTAGAATGTTTCATTTTTTAAACGATTTCATTAAAAATGTAGAAACTTCCAATGGAAATGAATAAAATAACATCCTGCTATTTCATTAAACTATCAGGTTTACTTTTATCAATTGTTTTCTTTCAAAAACATGCTTTAATTTTTATCAGTGCTATATCTCTCAATATTTTAAATAAATATTTGATATAGAAATACATATTTGCATAAGAAAGATCAGCTAGATCAGGATTAGGAGTACACGTTTCTGTACTCATTTCTTGTTTAACTACTGCCGGTTACTTTTTGCATAAATCTTTCATGTAAAGAATCATTCGCGTCGTATTTCTTAGATTCGTCCACGTGTGAAAATTGCATTCAGCTTTTACAACACGTCCTTCACTAACGTGCTACGTACAGTACTTGTGTACAAAGTGCTTGTGACGAACAATCTTTCAAAGCTTACCTGGTAACCCGGTAGTCCGGTACTCGCGTCTGTACTCGAATTTGTTCGTATTATCAAGCTTTCAAGTTTCAGCACGATTATTCCATTGAACAACGCCATTATTTTACCTAACCTCAACCTGACATGAGTGCTTAAGCGCATACGTATTTGCGAAACTTTCAAACGTTTCAGAAAGTTTGGTCCCATGAAACGTTTCATTGTTTCATGAAACTTTCAATGTTTTCATGAAACGTTTAGTGGATTTAAAACCCTAGTGACGAACAACCTCTAAGAGATCGCAAGTGTTTGCACATGCGCATGGCTGTTGTCGTATTGCGTGATATCCGTACGCCTACTACTGAAGTGGGGTTCCTGCCTTCTTGGCGCGGGGATAACACGTGATACAACAGGCGCGGAAGCGCGATATGGTTTGCTTGCCTAGCGATCTCTTGGAGGTTGCTGGACCCACTCCCCACTTTACAGGGATACTACTCCTTGTAGACCGGGAGCCCACGACCATTTCTGTCAAATCTTATTCACCGAGAAACCCTATACATTCGAAAGAGTACATCATCCTGACAATGAAAACTCATTTCTTACACCCGAAGGGTGGGACAACCCCTGCGGGGGCGTACGCGCAAAAAAGCAGGGGGTATGTCAAATCTTATTCACCGTGAAACTCGTCTGGTAGTTATTTGTTAATAAATCAATCATGAAAAAACGTTTCTTACACCTGGCGAGCGGGATAAACTTTTTCTTTCCCCCTGTCCCACACGTAAAGGGGGGGGGGGGGGGGTCTTATTTTGTTCACTTTAAAATTTATATGGGAGGGAATTTTGACCCAAAACTGATACAAAAAAACAGTAGTTCTTACATCTTGAACGTGGGACAAACGAGTTCTTACACTGCTTCGAAAGTGAAAGTTGAGAGCGTTCGCGACTATTTTTTCGTATCAGGTATGGGTCAAACTTCCCTCCCATATAAATTTTGAAGTGAATAAAATTTGACCCCCATCCCCTAAAATCTCACATCTTTGACGCGGTGTAAGAACAAGTTTGTCCCGCTCGCCAGGTGTAAGAAATGTTTTTTCATTATTTATTTATTAACAACTAACTACGATACGAGTTTCACGGTGAATAAGATTTGACAAGAATATTAAAAAAAATTACATGTTTGTTTCTCAACCGATTTTTAATTTTTTAATTTTTAAATAATAAAAGATAGTCGCCAAAGAGTGTCTGTGGATTAGATTTTTTAATTTTTGTCATCTTCTATTTTCTATATAAATAAACAACGAGCGAAAATGAGACATTTTTTAATTATTATTTTTTATCTTCAAATCAATAGCTTAATTAATCCCATTCTCGAAGAAAATAAATGACGAATTATCCAAAGAATATAAATAATTTACAGGATATCGAATCTACTCACGTTTGATCATCAAAATTTGTTGTGATATGGTATTGTTTGCTTATTTTATAGACAAATTATGTAAACAAATGCATAGTTTAGGCGTTTCTTGGCAGAAAGTAATCGTTTTTCTTTCTTAGTACCTTTAAATTATATGAGTGGTAATATTTAGTGATTAAGATTGGTCATTCGATATTATTTGTTTATTTTATAAACAAATTTTATAAACAAAAGCATATGTTGGTCATCTATAGACCGAAAGTAATAGTTTTTCTTTCTAATCGTCTTCAAATTACATAAATGGTGATGTTTAGTGACAAAGAATTGTCAATCGATATTATTTGTTTATGTCATAAACAAATGCATAGTTTGGCCATTTATAGATAGAAAGTGATCGTTTTTCTATTTAATCGTCTTCAA
>CAKNWW010280383.1:11731-25060 GCA_932074435.1 Andricus kollari
ATTTGATATTATTTGTTTATTTTATGAATAAATGCATAGTTTAGCCATTTGTAGATAGAAGGTAATCTTTTCTTATTATTTCCTTCAATTGATATCACTGGAAATGTTTAGTGATGTTCTAAAAGCATTAGCTTCCAAGTTGTACTTGTCAATCATTTCAATAATTTCAGAATCCAGTTCAAATTCATTCTTGCTCCACTTTTGCCTTCAAGAGGCAATTAATAGGTCAGATGACACAAGGAGCTTATGTATTAAATCTTCATTGGCTAATTTCAAGAGCACTTTCGTGTGTTGAATTCTCTGAACTGCTTGTAATCCTTATTAAGGGCTTCTGACGCTTCTTCTGCATACGGTATTTACGGTATTTTTTCACTAAACATCACCATTTATGTAATTTGAAGACCATTCGAAAGAAAAATGACCACTTTCTATGTATAAATGGTCAAACTATGCGTTTTTTTATCAAATTTGTTTATAACATAAACAAATAATATCGATTGACAATTCCTTGTCACTAAACATCACCAATTATGTAATTTGAAGACTATTAAAAAGAAAAACTATTACTTTATGTCTATAAATGTCCAAACTAAACATTTGTTTATAAAATTTGTTTATAAAATAAATAAATAATATCAAATGACCAATCCTAATCACTAAATATTACCACTCATATAATTCAAAGGTACTAAGAAACAAAAGCGATTACTTTCTGCCAATAAACGCCTAAACTATGCATTTGCTTATAAAATAAACAGATTATACCATGCAACAAATTTTCATGACCAAACGTGATTTACACGAAAACACTTTTATTTATAGTTTTAATAACAAGTCACCAAGGTTACAAATTAAAGGTTATGCACAAAGAGATTACAAACAATCACTAATTCAAACTGTTAACAAATGAATTAACACACTTAACAGCTTACACTTAACAGTTGATGACACATCGTTCACAAAAAAATACAAGTTGTATATTCAAAGAGATTAGGTTTAATATCGCATCTATTTATTCTGGACGATTATAATGTTTATCGAACTCACATGACAAAAAAAAGAAAGTAATTAAAAGTTCACCTTAATAGTTCTTTTTCACGTGAATGCTTTTCAACAAAGAGATAATTAACCCAGAGGAAAGAGAGAGATAGATTTCTGGAGATGGTTCACGAGGTTACCTCGCAGGTTAGCGGTTTGACTCAGAGCCTGGTGAGGGATAGGTTTTGCCAAAAACCTCGTGAACGAGAATGAGCTTGTCCAGAAGTGCTAACACATTTTGTTTAAAGAGCGAGACTCCACCGAAAGAGAAGCTTCTGGAGATGGTCCACGAGGTTACCTTGCAGGCTAGCGGGTTGACTCAGATCCATACAAGCGAGAGATTTGCCAGAACCTCGTGAACGAGAGTAGGCTTGTCCAGAAGCACCCACACAATGTAAGAGAGGAGTCTCAACCAGTCAGAAAATTGGTATTTTGTAACTAGATGAACTTACAATTCCTTATCTCACTTTGATGGAAAGTTTAGTAGCTCAAAATTAAACTGCAGGATATAATAAAAGAAGGAACTCTTTGGCATCGCGTTCGCGATCTTTGGTTTACGATTCAATAATAAATGCTCAGAAATCGATACGGATCGAAGGCTGAAGGACTACTGACCCCCAACGCAGGGCGCAACTAGGTCGAGGGAGGGATCCAGCATCCCCCCAAAGTGAGTGAGGGAGAGGGCCCAAAAGAGAGAGCGATGTCAAGAGTGACCGAGAGTCATGCCTTGACAAAATGCGACGTAGTTACAAGAAACTACGACGCAGTTAGGAATTTTGAGAAAAGCCAGGCTATCTTCCTTCTCCTTCATTTCTCTAATGTTAAGTGAAACTCCGATCAGGAAGTGCCCTGGTGTGAGAACTCCGAGGTCGTCTGGGTCCTCGGTAAGAGGACAGAGTGGTCTGGAATTAAGCACAGCTTCAATTTGCGACAGCAAGGTGTTCATCTCTTCAAAAGTAAGGAGATGGTCTCCGATAAATCGTCGGAGATGATACTTCACCGATTTTACTCCAGCCTCCCATTTTCCTTCAAAGTGAGGCGCCGCTGGTGGATTGAAGAGCCATTGGGTTTTGTCGTTGGCCAATAGTGTTGACAATTTGCCAAGCTGCTTCGAAGATGAGGAGAATAGAGCTCGGAGTTCCGAGTCAGCACCCTTCAGGTTGGTCCCGCAATCGCTGCGGAGGGTAGCACAAATGCCACGTCTTGCCGTGAATCTCTTGTAGGCAGCAATGAAGTCGTCTGCTGTGTAGTCGCTGTACCAATTCCAGATGGATCGCTGAAGTGGAATGGCCGACAAATAAGACGATGTAAGCCTTGTAGGTGCAAGCCGCCCGCCCTTTCCAAGTTTTGATGATAATGGGACCAGCATAATCAATGCCAGAATGGAGAAATGGACGTGAAGGTGTGATGCGATTAGCAGGTAGTTGCCCCATTAACTGATGAGCTCGCTTTTTTCGATATCACACGCACCTGATGCATTTCCAGATAAAAGAGCTAACTCGAGCTCGTCCACCAAGAATCCAAAAGTCATTTCTTATAAATGACCAGGTATCTTGGGTTCCTCTATATAAGGTTTGTTGATGAGCATCTGAGATGATTAGCTGAGTCAAAGGAGACTCTCTTGGCAGGATGAACGGATGCTTGGAATTCCTTGGAAGATCTTATGCTTGAATCCTTCCTCCTAGTCGTAGAAGTCCTTGAGTGTCGATGAAAGGCGTGAGACGTGCACGATAATGAGAACTTGGTAGCGAATCACCCTTTTCCATTAGCTTGTATTCCTTGCTGAATGAATTCAGTTGAATCTTTCGTACCCAGAAAATTTTTACTTCTTCTAATTCTTGGGTTGTTATAGGAGCTTTCGACAGTGATTCTACTTTTTTTCTAAGAAGAAGAATGAATCGCTTGCAGAGAGCTGTGATCCGCAGGAGTCGAGTCAAACTCGAGTATTTGTCGAGTAGATTCCAATAGGTACTAGGTGGACTTGCAGTAACAGCAGTTGCTTGGACAGGACGTTCTTCAAGATTGGCCCCAATAGATGGACTTTCCAACTTGTTTGGCCACGATGAAGATGGTTCTTGAAGCCAATCTGGACCGATAAGCCAGATACGATGCTGAGAAAGTTGATTTGGAGTCAATCCTCGAGTAGCGCAGTCAGCAGGATTCTCTTTACCCGGTATGTATTGTCATTTTTCTATAGGAAGAGCTTCTTGAATAAACCATACACGAGTGTGAACAAACTCCTTCCATCGAGATGGGTGAATGTTGATCCAGGTGTAAACTATTGGAGAATCAGTCCAAAGGTGAACTGGGACTTTATCAGCGTTTAAGACTTGAATGGTTTAATGAACCAGCTTTGTGAGGAGGACAGCTGCTGATAATTCAAGTCGAGGAATGGTCAGTCTTTTTAATGGAGCTACCTTCGTCTTAGAGCAGACAAGAACCGTTTGCACTTTATCCTCTTGGTCTATGGATCTTATAAACAGAACAGCAGCCATAGCTTGTTGAGATGCGTCACAAAAACCATGAATCTCAAAGGAATTCTGTGTTGATATTTGAAACCATCGAGGAAATGATATGAGTTTCAGATCTGGTAGTTGCTGAATAAACGTGATCCATTTTTCGGACTGCAGAGTGGGTAAAGGATCATCCCAGTCCAATTTGAGAGACCAAAGTTCTTGGATGAAGATTTTAGCGTTGATTATGATTGGTGCTAGAAATCCTAGAGGGTCGAAGAGTCGAGCGATAGTTAAAAGAGTGGTTCGTTTGGTAATTTTTTTCATTTGTGGAATTATCCAAGTGAAGTGAAATGTATAAGAAGTTGGATTCCAACGCATTCCCAGAGCGTGGACAGTAGCGTCTTAGTCAATTGGTATAGAAGTTGGAAATAATTGCTTATCTGTAGGTATACCTTGAGGAATTTCTGGATCGTTGCTTATCCACTTCTGAAGAGGAAAACCGCCTGCCAAGCACAAGCGATTTATCTGTTCAACTGTGTTCTGGGCTTTTTTTATGGAACCAGCTCCTCCGAAGACATCATCCACGTATCTACCTTTACTTAAAGTGGCTGTAGCGAGTGGAAACCTGGAGCCTTCATCTTCGACGAGCTGCTGCATGGTACGAAGGGCAAGATACGGGGCACATGCTAAGCCTAACGTCACTGTAGTCAGCTGGTATGAGCGAATGTCATTAAGTTCAGTTTTCCAAATGATTCCCTGCAGATCGCAGTCATCTGGATGCACCTTAATTTGCCGGTACATTTTCTCAATGTCTGAAGTGAAGACATAGTGAAACTGTCGAAACCAGATCAAGACATCGATAAGTTCAGTCTGAAGTTTAATTCCTGTATGCAGAATGTCGTTGAGTGAAATACCGGTAGAAGTGAGTTTGGACGCGTTAAACACTACTCGAAGCTTGGTTGTGACACTGCTGGGACGAAGTACTCCGTGGTGAGGAAGATAGAAGACTCGACTTAGTTCAGGAATTCCGACTGGAACATGCTTCATGTGATTCACAGTTTCATACTCAATTAAAAAATCTGAATAGGCTTTCTGAAGAGATGAATCAGCTTGAAGTTTCTTTGTTAACCTTGATAACATTTTCAGAGCAGCCAATTTCGAGTCACCAAGCTGATCAGTTGATTTTTTGAGTGGGAGTTTGACGATGTAGCGACCTGTATCATCTCGAGAGTGTATAGTTTTAAAATGGTCCTCACACTCTTGATCTTCAGCTGACAAAGAATTTTCTCGTGTAGTTGGCATTTCATCCAATTTCCAAAATTTCTGGAGAAGTTCGCTAAGTTCTTCTTCAATTGAGACGAGGTATCCTTGGACTTCAGACGAAGATGAGCAAGTTTTTGGTGGACCAAGGAGTATCCATCCAAAAAGGGTAGCCTGAGCAGTTGGAGTGTTAGTAGGACCTTTTCGAAGACCTTCTTCGATAATTTGACCATAATAGTCAGCTCCAATGATGATGTCAAACTGTTTAGATGATTGGAAGTCAGGATCTGCCAGCTGAAGACCTTCCAAATGTGACCAGTTTACTTTTTCACTCTTAGTACTGGAAAAATCTGCTATGAGTTTTGGAAGAAGATGAGCGGTGATCACGCACTCTGCAGAGGACTTAAAATAGGGTTTCAACTGAACTGAAACTAGACCACGTGTTCGTCCAGCTTTTACTACTCCGATTCCTTTTAGTTGTAGTGATTTTGACAGTCTTGGCAAATGGAGACATTGAGCTAATCTCTCAGAGAGAAAAGATATTTGAGACCCTGGATCTATGAATGCTCTAACTTTCATTTGCTCACCCTTGCCGGAAATCACGAAGAGTTGAACTGTAGCTAGAAGTGTCTGAGACGTTGATAAGGATTCGTGTATGGCAGCACAATTAGTTTGAACTCCTAGAGTTGAAGTCGATGGATAAGATTGATCAGAATCTCCTTCTTTATGAATTGTTGAATGATGTTTTTTGTCACATTTCTTGCAACGCCTCGTAGACCGACAGGCTGATGCTCGATGCTGACCGAGACAGTTGTAGCACAGATTGTTCTTTTCCACAATTTCAATGCGACTTTGAACTGCCATACTCGTGTACTGAAGCGTGATAAGCCTTGCATGATTGTTGATTCGACTGAGACGTAGGTCTCCGTGACTTTTCTACGGCTTGAAAGTTAGTAGTCTCGTCATCAAAATTCGTTGAGTTGCTTCCATGTTTGAGGGTCTTTGGACGATCCCAAGTGCTGCTCCCAAGTCTTGACTGACTCTGATTCCAACCGTTGAACCGCAATGAACACTAGGATGTCATCCCACATATTTATTGGCCGCTCAAGGGTTTCCAAGGTTCGATAAATTTGCGTAATCGTTGTATACAGACTTTCCAATTCAATTGCTGATTCCTTGGTCATTCTCTTAATTATTAATTAATTAACGTAACTTCCAGATTGGTGACAGACTTAAATTTGAGATTACCATTGAATCGAAAATGTCCTTAAACTGAAGCCAATCCGACGGAGATCCATCAAATGTTGGCAGGTTGAGCTGAGGAAGGCGTGGACCATATCCCATCATGACAGTAAACCCGGAGCCTTGAGATCCAGATTGAAGAGAAGGTGACCTCATTCTGTTATTTTGGATACGTTCAAGTAAGGAGCTCATCTTCTCGAGCGCTTCAAGATAGGCTTCGTGAGTTGCATTGAACATATTTTCCTTGAAATATGATTTTTCTAGCAGACGTTCCTTTTCCCATGATTCCAGTCTCATAGAGATCCTGATGGCATCATGATTAAGTGAGAACTTGGACCATGATTCCTGGAGAGCGTTCCGACGAGTTTCAACTCGGTGTGAAGAAATGTTCAAAATCCCGAGACTCATTAAATTGTCCGTTGCACTCGCGATAAACTCTATATGAGAAAACTGCTCGTCGATGCAATTTTTTATGTGACTCACTCGCATCTTGAAATCGTTCGCTCTATCCGGTTCGAAGGACCAAAAATGTTCAACACTTTGTTGATTAAAATTACTGGTAGAGGTGAACGAATTCAAGAAAGTACTTTGACACAATGTATTTACCTTCGTTTTCACTGATTTACACGAAACCACTTTTATTGATAGTTTTAATAACAAGTCAACAAGGTTACAAATTTAAGGTTATGCACAAAGAGATCACAAACAATCACTAATTCAAACTGTTAACAAATGAATTATCACACTTAACAGATCAGACTTAACAGTTGATGACATCGTTCACAAAAAAATACAAGTTGTATATTCAAAGAGGTTAGGTTTAATATCGCACCTATTTATTCTGGACGATTATAATGTTTATCGAACTCACACGACAAAAAAGGGAAAGTAATTAAAAGTTCATCTTAATAGTTCTTTTTCATGTGAATGCTTTTCAACAAAGAGATAATTATCCCAGAGGAAAGAGAGAGAGAGAGATACTTCTGGAGATGGTTCACGAGGTTACCTCGCAGGCTAGCGGTTTGACTCAGAGCCTTGTGAGGGATAGGTTTTGCCAAAAACCTCGTGAACAAGAATGAGCTTGTCCAGAAGTGCTAACACATTTTATTTAAAGAGCGAGGCTCCACCGAAAGAGAAGCTTCTGGAGATGATCCACGAGGTTACCTTGAAGGCTAGCGGGTTGACTCAGAGCCTGGCAAGCGAGAGATTTACCAGAACCTCGTGAGCGAGAGTAGGCTTGTCCAGAAGCACCCAGACAATGTAAGAGAAGAGTCTCGACCAGTAAGAAAATTGGTATTTTGTAACTAGATGAACTTACATTTCCTTATCTCACTTTGATGGAAAGTTTAGTAACTCAAAATTAAAGTACAAGATATAATAAAACAAGGAACTCTTTGGCATCGAATTCGCGATCTTTGGTTGACGATTCAAAAATAAATGCTCAGAAATCGATACGGATCGAAGGCTGAAGGACTACTGACCCCCAACGCAGGGCGCAACTAGGTCGAGGGAGGGATCCAGCGTCCTCCCAAAGTGAGTGAGCGAGAGGGCCCAAAAGAGAGAGCGATGTCAAGAGTGACCGAAGGTGAAGGAGATAGCCATGTGGCCAGAAACTGACGCCTTGACAAAATGCGACGTAGTTACAAGAAACTATGACGCAGTTAGGAATTTTGAGAAAAGCCTGGCTATCTTCTTTCCCCTTCATTTCTCTGATGCTAAGTTAAATTCTCAATTTAACACAAATATACATTGCAAGCAAAATTTCCAATATGTTGACATTTTGTTAATATAATTTGTTTATATCAATTAGCTTCGATATCCAGTAAATTACTTATATTTTTTGGATACTTCTTTATTCATTTTCGTCGAGAATGGGATTAATTAAGTTATTGATTTGAAGATAGAAAATAATGATTAAAAAATTTCTCATTTCCGGGCGTTGTTTATTTATATAAAAAATAGAAAATGACAAAAATTAAAAAATCTAATCTATAGACGATCTTGTGCAACTATCGGTGATCAATTCTAATTAAAAAAATTAAAAATCGGTTGAGAATTGTAGGCTGTAGGTGATTTTGAATAGTGAATTCCCGATTCAGCCCACTGTGCGGTCTATTACCAATCCTTCTCGGTAATGGTAAACGACTGATCTAATCTGAGGCTTTACAATAAAGCTAATCATTTTTTTTCAATATTCTAACAAAGGCTATACAAATTGTTCAATAAATACAGGTTTATGAAAAAATAGCTACATTCAATACAATACTATTACTAATAGATAAATTATTTAGTATTAGAAAGTGCTTGTGTACTACCGAGGGGGCATATCTATCTTTTTTCATACAGATGCGGTATAAACGACAAAATTCATACTAAATATTTTGCTTTCTTGATAGATACAGGCGCGATGTCAGAGAGGATCTACACTTTTGCCAACTCATATTTTTACAGTTTGAGAAAATTAAAATGTACTTTCAGCTAATTTTTGTTTCACTTATTGTTATATATGGGTGATTCTCCATAAACAGGAAATTTTTGGCAAGGGCAATTTTTGTTGGAAAAATGTTTAAAAAAATGTTTTCTTCATAATGGTTAGGTTCATTGGCCTTAAAGAAAGGGGCCCTATGAATATTCACGCTTAATTCTCACTTGAAGGACCTGTAGCACATAAAAACGTTTTCAATTTTTGATTTTCCAGGTGCTTTTCTCTGATTGTATGTAAAAGAAAACAATACTGTAAAATATTAACCCATTAAACGTAGCATGTCACGGAAGGGTAGTTTTTTTTTTAAATGCAAAGTTTTTCCAAACTTAAATTTATTTGTTTTCAAATATGACATATTTCTTTTAGTTTTACGCTTATTATTCTAAATTATAATCCTAATAATTGTAAACGTATAATAGGTGACAAGAAAGAATTTTAGCTTGCTCAGCTCTTCTTGTTTTTAACCATTTTTATTTTTCATTGACATTCTGAGAGTCAGATAATTTACTTTTATAGCGTGCCATTGTGATTAATTTCAGGTTTATTTCAAGCTTCAGGTTTAATTATGAAACCTATTCTTGATTCTGAGATGTAGAATCCATCTCGGAGCACGAAACTACGTTCGATAGCAAGTAGAAAGAAAGCCGGTGTAAACATAACTTCTGAAGAAAGTCAGAGCCGTGGAGCGAATAAAATTATAAATTATAAAATATTGATTTCTCTCATAATTATTAACCCTCCAATCGCTTTATTTTTGTTGTGGAGTCATTGTAGGTATACAAATTTTAATTCTCGATTTACGTGCATTTTTAAAAAAATTATTTAGAAAAGTGCTTCGATAAGCTCCATTTCGTCCCTGACAGCGAAAAGCAGGTTATGGCATCCGATGTTACGGTATCCGAAAACCATACAAAATTACTTTTCAAGCTTTGAAAACAAAAGTAATCAATAAATCCCTCTGACAAAAACTCCATTATTTTGTGCTACACGGAATTGTCATCTTTTCATTGATTTTTATTGTGAAATATGAAAGTTCTTGTCAGGTACGGTATCCGATACGAATAAAAACACGCCACATTTTCGGTTACATTTTTTCACTTTGCAAAAAAAGTTCTTAATTTTTTATTTTGAATATTTTTATTATTTTGATAAGGCCTAAAAAATGATCAAAAGTTGATGAAAGGTATGGAAGATTCGTTTACCGTAACCATCGAAAACATTTAGGGAAACACGTGTATAATTAAATTTTCTCTACTAATATATCAGATGAATAAAAATATTTCCTATGAATTTTATATTTTTTGAGTCGAACTTTTAATCTATCAATTATAAGTTCAAAAATAATTTACTATGTATTAAATACACGGTTCTAAACTTGGCGCCGCGTACGTGGAGACATTCCAAAAAGGCATTTTTCGAGTATTTGGGAGCATTTTGCTAAGACATACGATGATGTGACCTTATTTTCTCTTACGCAGGTATTGTATTGTGCAAAAATGAAGAAGTTAGCCAAGTTTTATAAAGAAACACTACATAGTTTAGTTACTAGAGGTCCGAGACACAAAAGTGCCCTGTATGTCGATAATCACCCATGTATAAAATGCTAGTTTATTTTAAATTACAATTAAATGTTGAAATATACTGAGTTCAATTAAACGCCAATTTCAATTCAATCAAAAATAAATGAATAAATTATTTTATATAAACAGAAAGCTATTCCGGTCTGCAAAAATTTATTAAGATTTGGTCGGTTATTTTTAAAAATACCAAAAGACTTTGCACTGGGCAGTCAATTGCTATAAATTCCACTGATTTTCATTGATTGGCGTATTGTAAATTATTGACAGGAAGGCAAAAATAGAAGAAAAAAACAATTGGAAAAAAAAAGACACTGTAAATTCCAAATGTGCAATTCTGACAATGAGTGCATATTCTTCCGAAAAATTATACTTCAAAATTTATTTCTTGTTAGTATTTTCAATTCATGAAGCAGAAACTTATTAAATATCATATGTACGCAAACAGAAAATAAAACTTAAACCATATAAGCGATAAAAAGATATTTATCTCACATTTGGACAGTGCTTGACAACATCTGGTATTAAATCTGATAGTATATCAGCATTTTCTTTAATAACTTCATCGCTCAGACATTCTGCAGATAATGATTTCCCAGCTGTGATCATGACAATTTTTGCATCGTCTAAAACTTCGAACAAAGAAGGCTCTTCAGAGTCATAGACATTGACTTTGCATCTCGTGTCAATGTGACGTAATTCCATAGCCAATCCTCGAGTCGATTTAATATCATAAAGCGCCAATTCATCGACTATTGATGATTGCTTTAGAAATAAAGACAAACATCTTCCTGAAGTTTAAAGGGGCAGAGTAGAAAATATTTGTATCATCGATTAGTTGCAGAACTAACCTCCCGAACACTTTTCATTCAGGTTAACTTAATACAATATTCATATCTACAAATAGAAAAATATATTTTTGAGTGAATAATTTAAATTAATTAATTACCTGTTTCACCTGCAGCGCCTAATATGGCCACTTTCAATGATCTGCTGTTGACTACCGCAGATTTTTGGAAAAAACGAGATTGACGAGAATTGCATCGAATTTTATTAGATTGATGGAAGAGTCGATATCCCTCTCTCCAGAGTCTATATCTGAGTAACATTATCTCCTTGTGAGTGGGCTGAACAATATGTTAAATTTCTTGTCAATTTTAGGTTGCTTATTTTAAAACATTCTACATCTGAAAAAATTGAAACACGCAAATTCACTATATTTATCTCATCGATACGTAACCGTCATACCTTTTCGAACATAGTTTAAATTTAAATAATAAGGGAAACAGGGGCGGAATGGGACAGGTTATTTTTTTCATTAAAGTACTCGCCACCTTTTGTGAAATACTAAAATGTAAATTGGTATTAAAATACTGTGAATCTTTATGTTTCAATTCTGTTCAGAATTAAATGTGGTAAAACAATTAATTGTGAATAATAAATACAAATTGAAAAGTAGTGCTTTGTTCCCGTCTCGCCCCAGGCCTGGGGCGCAACGGGACACATACGGGGGTGAGACGGGACACTTTAATTATTTATTATTTTTGGCAATTGCAGATAACAAGATTGTTATGGCAGAGTCAATCGAAGACTTGCAAAGAATGTTGAAAAAACTTAATACAAGCATGAAGAACATGGGCCTCAAAATTTACGTAAATGAAAAAAAGGTAATGGTATTTGAAGGAAAAAGTGAGAAAAAAATATGCAACATTGTCCTAAATGATGAGAGATTAGAGCAAGTTGACAAATACGTATATCTGGGTAGCCTATTCAATAACGACGGAAAAATAGATGGGGAGTTAGATAGGCGCATTAATGAGGGTGAGAAGGTTATAGGTAGAGCAGGATCCATTTGCAGAACTAAAAACAAATCAACAGAAACTAAAATGACCGTATATAAATCTTTATTTTTACCGGCTGTACTATACGGTAGCGAGACATGGATATGTCAAGAAAAGGACATGAGTAAAATTAACGCGATTGGCATGAAACCTCTGCGCACAATATGCGGAAAAACACTAATGGACAAAGTCCGAAACGAGATAATCCTCAAAAAATGTGGTACAGGGGATACACTAGTTGATATGTGGGAAAAAAATCAGTTAAGGTGGTTCGGACATCTTGGAAGAATAAAAGATGAACGACTGACCAAACAGGTATATAAAGGTAAAGTAAATAGCAGAATGCCCAGAGGTAAACCGCCGAAAGAATGGTTAGAATCTGTGAATGAGACACTAATCCGAAAAGACATAAGAAGCCATAAAAACACGAGAGCTTGCATGAAATAATGCATGGACGTGAAGGAAGCTTGAGTAGTGTGCCAGGACAGAAAAGTTTGGCGACAAATAATTTATAAAAAGAATGTGAGTAGAGTGAATGACGCCTGAAACAAAGACCTTGGATACTTATGGGCCCAAGTGGTGAGCCACAGATAACAACTTTGTGAGGCTCTCCACGTGGGATGATGGCTAGAAAGATTGATCAGCAACCTGGGTCGGAGCAGCGTTACGGAATGAACGTGCTATTTAAATAAATAACACGATAATTCTAGATCAATGAAAAATATCTATACCTTACACGTATATACCTATCTACCCTATACCTACTCCCTAAATCTAAATTAGTAGAAAACTGCTGATTGGTAGTAGCTTTCTACTAATTCAAATAGTGCTGATTCGTTTACTAGTAATTAGTAAAAATCTACTATGTCAATGAGTAAGAATAACTTTCTAAATTAATTAGTAACTATATCAACTAAAAGAATTGGTAATGCTCCTACTAAATTAATTGGTAAATGTATTGCTGGTTACTGTTTTAAATGGTAGTTTCAAGTAAATTAAAAAACCTATTTTACAATGAAGAGGATTTTATTAAAATACATTAATCTATGAATTTAAATAATAGTTCAAAGAAAGTTCCATTTTATCTTCTTATACTTAAAACTCAGTGCATATTTAGGTCAAATTGATGCGAGTCCTGTCCCAAGTGCGAAGTTAGATACGGCCCGGCACTGGCCCAGTATCGGCAAAAATATTTCCGAAGATCGGCTACCAATATCGTACCATTGCTGGAATGATAACTTCGGTATGCACTTGGCGGCCAGTTCTGGCCCAGACTCTGGCCGCCATCACCGAAGTTAATTTGAAAAATAATAAAAAATCATTGAGTTGTTTTCAGGACGCATCTATATACAATTACATATCATCCAGGTGTAGAGTGAATACACACTGAAAAAAAAGGGTACTTGTACCAAGTGAATTTTACTTGACTG
>CAKNWW010280418.1:0-12503 GCA_932074435.1 Andricus kollari
ATTTTGCTTCTCTTAATAATCATAATGCCATATTACTTTAACATTACTTTACCATTACTTTACCATTACGCTGCAGCGTAATCTTTGCGTTCGGCCGGTCCGCCAGGGTTGGTTGTACTATTTTGGGTCCTAATACCCGCCCTTCCTGTTTCCCTGATTGTACGCATAATGTAGGCATTTCATTTAAAAATGGCCCGTTATACCGCAATGATAACAGTTTAAGTTACTTGGTTTTTAATTTTTATTCCCGTCATTTGTTTTTGACAATTTTGTTGACTATAATTACTTCCTGAGTTATTTTTCGCTTTTTCTGTTGAGAATTCGATCATTGGGTTACTAGGTCCTTGAGTTAAAACTAATGTCATTTGGTTAAGGATTGGTAACATTTGGTTATAAAGTTTGAATCGAGGGGTACATAACTTCGAATTTTGGTGTACACCGACTGCATAATTGCAACTGATTGCAATTAAATCCAGTGAATTCAGGTGATTGCCGAGTCAATTCTGAGTGATTGCAGTGATTTCGTGGTGAATTATGAGAGGCTTCGGGAGATTTAAGGTATATTTTTTTTATTTATTGTGAACCTATTATAGCACACACATAATCAAATTTATATGTTAGATTTTTTCTGTCAAATAGAAGCATATCAGATTTTATATATATATATTGTAACAAGGCAAAATTTTAACCCAAAAATTAGCATTATATTTACTCATTATTTGAATTCGCGTACCCTCCGCTGCGTGGCACGACACTCCAGAGGCATATCTTAAGTTAGATTTAAGAATTTAGGATTAATTCGGCTTCGTTATTTTGTTTTACTATGACCTTGCCTCGACCTTCAATCAACGGGGGACATCAAGGGATTTTGGAACTCTGAAGTGCACCAGAGAACTAAGATTCGCTTGCAGTCATCGTTGCCCAAGAATTGAGATTCTCGTGTTGAATCTAGTTCCCGCCTTTCCGTTGCTGTCTCCAATAGTCCCGGAACCTGGCTGGAAATCTTGGATGCCTCCAGACCCAGGTATAGCGCCGGCTTATTATCCCTAGGCGTGGGAATGAACTTAGTAGCCTTGGGGCTACACCTTGGTCTGCACCAGTAATCCTCATGTGGGAGGAAGTGCTCACATCCCCTGACAGGGCCCTCGACGCTACGGCACTGGCCGAGAAACCAGCCGACTCAAGACTCCCGCGATGGGATGCGAATCTGGTCTGGCTGTCCCCGATTTGTTGTCGTGTGTGTACCAAATGCGGACAACTCTCGTACCAGAGAAGACGAGAGCTTCCTCATTTACCGGAAATGTTTCGGATATTCTCTCAGATATTCTTAATTAATTACAGCCTTCACTTAAGTCGCCCCTGCATCTCTTTTCATTTTGGCGGCACGGCAGAAAACGAGTCGAGCGGACAGTATCAACCACACAGCAGCGTTGCGGAAGCAGCCAATCAGCGCCGAGCGGTGGGGACTCACCCCAAAGGCGGGCGAGACGACGCGCTCGAAATCCCACAAGCCACGTTCTCAGTCGTTCAGCAGCCACGCAGCGAGAGTCCACGCTCGCCGACTGAACCTTTTCTTTTGTTTCGTTATAGTATCGGGTTAACGTAGAGTCAGTTTAATTTGTCTGAGGTAAGGTTAACTTCCTATCGCCGGGTGGTTTGTGATTCTCACGGATCCTCGTGTCCTCTTTGGGTAGGACTCAGTCCTCGTACACTTTGAGTAAAAAGGACACGAGGACCCTCACGGGACTCCAAGACAATCGGCATACTAAAGTCTTTTGTATACATGATTCAGTGGAGGAATCAGTTATTCTTTCGGTTTTGTTCTCGATACGCGGACCACTATGTATCCCACCCAGTAGCTATCGTGGCCACTATTTAAGAGCTCCCGACACCATCTTAGCCTCGTGTAAATTGTCGATTCTTAACAGAAATATTATTAGCCCTGGAGTATCGGCTGAACGGCTCAGCACAATTTAAATTAGTTCTCCCTTCAAACGCTGTATGCTCCGAATTTCGCCTCCTAGCATTTTCGTAAAATGTCAACTTCGATATATGGTAAATAAGCAATAAACTGGCGTTTAATTGTGCTACCGCATAAAATTTACCCCTTTGGCTTCCGGCGCAGGACAGGTGTGGCCATGAGTTACCGACCAATGTAACTTGCTGTCGAAGTTTCTACAAGCTGTAGAAAAAATTGTATCGCCTAATTTCATGGCTTCGCCTGCCTGACATGTACGAATTTTGTCACAGCGAGTAGCTTGCCCTCTGCTTTTTTTTAATAAATAAACTGTTCACGCCACTTTATCTCATATTCGCCTTGTATTTATTTACGAGTAAGATGGCATTACAAAACCTTGAATTTTATCCACGCGGCTGACCCATCCCCTCTACCAACAACTTTAACCAAAGGGCTGAAGCCAGTCCGGGCAAAAACCTGGCCCACGCCCATTTACTTGTGTTTGAGTGTCTGGTTGGCGCATGTGCGCCTGACGCCCAACAATCTATAAATAATTTCGTAATTTGAGTTTTGAGTATTCGGACATAATGAGCTTGGCCCTGTAAAAGTGAGTCTCCCCGAAATTCACGCTTACAAATTGATGCAGCCAACGTGGGGCTCCGGAAAAATAAACTGGAAAATTTAAGGCCGAGATCCTTTCCGCTCAAACATGAAAACTGATTCTTCCACAACCTTGAAAATTTAATCATGGGAATTCTGATTTAATTTAATAACCTGTCTATTTTGATAACCTGCCTATTGATAACCTGTCTATTTTGATCACCTGCATATTGATAAACTACCTATTTTCATAACCTGTATATTTTTGATAACCTGTCATTTTTGTAATGTGTCTATTTTTGATCACCTGTTTTGTGTTATCCTGAAAATTGATAACATATTTATGAGATAAGCTGACACTATTTGTGTTTCACCTGAAAAGAAATATTTGTTTAGTGAGTTGAGTCCCGATTGGACAACAATACCACGGTGATTTAACTATCCCCGAGCCACGTGAGTGTTTTCGTTTCGGAAAAGGGATTCGGTTCCGCGAAACAAGGGAAAACAGTGACGTCGAAGAATGACAGATCCAAGAGACGCATGGATCTACGCGCTATCGAATGAGCAACTGATCGTCGAACTCGAAGAGAGACAGCTACCCATCGAAGGTACTGTCCCGACGCTGCACGACCGCTTAATTAAATTCGCGCATTTTCAGAGAGGAGCGACCGGAAACGACAACGCCGGTAATATGCGGGACGATGACAGCCCGATATCATAGAGTGACGCTAAAAATGCTGCCGTGCCGCGTGGAGAATACGATGACTCGGGAATAGTGGGGACATCCGTGGAAACTCTTTCCGATAGTTTCGGTGCATTGTGTCTCGACGCGTCAAGGGTTGGTGTAGCGGGCGCATACACGTTACCTCCGCGCGGAACTTCCATCCCCACTCCGACCGCGCACTGTACCGGGACTCACGTTATGTACATTGTCTCGACGGGTGGCATCCCTTCGCCGGTCGAGTCGCCGACCAATGCCACGGGCTCACGCGCCACTGATCCCCTCTTCAACCATACCGGCACTGTACCACGCACTGCTAGTGGCCGTGCGACGAACGTTGCACCCTTACCGCGGCGAGCAAACTACCCTCATTCTCACTCGCTCTCGCGCGCGCTTTCGAGGCCAGATGCCTATACTACGTATAGGCCGGGCGAGTAACCGGTCAAAGTGACAGGTCCGTACCACATAGCCGCTATCGCACTACGGTCGACCATTCCTTTTCAGAATATGGCCAGTGGGCTACCGTGGGTCTTCCTATTCACCCAGACGGTGAATTTAGGACAATTAATACCGGTCAACGGGATCTTATGAACCCGAATAACAGGTCCTCTCCAACGGGTCATCCCCACCACAGCACCGTGCTGCAAAGCAACCAACGACCACGCGTTAATTTTGGGGAACCACCGACACGCTTTCAAAACAATTATAGCCTCCGTGATCGACAAAATAATATTCCCGGTTCTTCTAATTTAAAATCGGCTTACGAAATAATGAGAAAATGGAATCTCCGATTTTCGGGTCATCGAAATGAGGATTTAGAAACGTTCTTAATGCGAATTGAGCAGTGTCGGGGATTAATGCTACTGGCGGATGGAGAGTTGTTGCTGTGCATACCGTTCTTCCTATCGGATATTGCACTTCATTGGTTCAATAATTCGCGGCAAGGGTGGGAGTCATGGTCGGACTTCATAAAAGCTGCACGAATTCGTTTCGGCGACCCTGACTACCAGTTCGAATTGCAGCAGGAAATACATAGTCGCACACAGGGACTGGACGAACCTGTAGCGGACTACCTCACGTGCATTCGTACCCTACTCAACAAGAACAAATAAATTACGCACACCGCAATATGCTACAGAAACTACAGATCACCATCCATCGTAGCGACATAATTAACTTGGACCATTTAGAACAATTAGCCATTAGGGTCGAAAAATCTTTACGGGTACAGCGGACTTTTAGACCCCCACCTCCTCACGAAAAATCATTGTTACCGAGTTTAGCCTATCGTGAGCCTAAGAGAGGCCCTTTTCAACGCAGACCGGCTGCGTTACACTCCCTTGAGGCTACCGACGATGATACGTCAGAAATGCCCCCCTACCAAAGCTCCCCCTAATAAAAGTACCACTAATAATAATAAACAAAAGGCCCAAAATAAGGGGACACAGCTTAGGGCAAACTTAACTTCCGACCAACAAAACAATTTGAGCACCACAAATAAGCACGCGTCCGATAACCCAGCGAGCCCGTCATGGGCGGACACGACCTGTCCGATAGGTGCCCCTCCTTGTAGCCAACCTAGGCCCTCTAGTAGGGAATTATTCTGTTGGAATTGTCATTAACAGGGACATAGGTTCGGAGACTGCAGAGAATTAAGGGGAACTTTTTGTTTTAAATGTGGTAACCCTGGTTTTATCTCGCGCGAGTGCCCTAGATGTGAGGGAAATGCGTATGGGAGCCGCTAGTCCGGACCAACGCGCCTCCTAGTCATCCCAACCTCGATCCCCATACTAAAATGAATAACTCTAAAAATTTAGATTTCGTCTTAACGCTTACCGACCCAGACGAGCAACCTGACTCGGGCCCACTTATTTACATAACTCTTACCATAAAGGGCAAACCCCTGAGAGTCATGGTTGACCCTGGCTCGAACCGGTCCTTTTTCGGTCAACCGGGCATACAATTAATTGAACAATTAGCTCTTCCGATAACGCGTATTAAATCCGGCCTAGTGAATTCCGCTTTCGGACAATTTAAAACAGTTAACGAAATGGTAGAGCTGCCCATCGTGTTAAATGGTAAAAATAAAAATTGTAAAGCCAGATTGCTTCCGGCGTTAGATTTGCAATGCGCATTCGGTACCGATTTCCTACATTATTTTGGAATGATCACCGATTTTATTAATTATCGGTGGTGCTTTGCTACCGAACCCCAAATCTTCTACCAATTCGAATTAAAATACCCTCACCGACCTTCCGCATCGCGCTGTTGGGCTTTGATGTCCCTTACGGACGAGCAAAACGAAAGATTAATCGGTTTTCTCGATAAATAAATCCCTCCGGTCCCCAGTAACTTGCCCTACACCCATTTAATCCATCATAGCACTGATGTCGGCAACCACCCCGCGATTAAGCAACGCTATCGGCTCACGTCACAAAAAATTCACGAAACCATCGTGCAGGTTGCCAAAGATTATTTGAAAAACGGCATCGTGGAACCATCCACCAGCGACTGGTCCTCCCCAATCGTGATGACCCGAAAGCCCAACGGAAGCTATCGTTTCTGTATGGACTTCCGAAAACTAAACTCCGTAACCAAAAAAGATGCTTACCCTCTACCCTATATGAGTGGAATATTGGATAAGCTAAGATGCGCCAGTTACATATCCACGCTTGACCTAAGCCAGGCCTACCACCAGGTTCCACTCGACACCAAGAGTCGTGATCTCACTGCTTTCACCGTTCCCGGCCTAGGTTTACTACAATTCACTCGTATGCCCTATGGTCTAACCAATGCCTCTGCCACTTTTCAAAGGCTGCTTGATCGGATAATTACTCCAGATATGGAACCCTTTGTGTTCGCCTATCTGGATGACATTATCATTGCTACCGCCACTTTTGAAGAACACCTCAAGTGGTTAGAACGAGTACTAACCAAGCTCAAGGAGGCCAACTTAACGATCAATCGGGAGAAATGTGAATTCTGTCGCTCCCAGGTTAAATACCTCGGTTTCCTGGTAAACGCCGACGGCCTACAGGTCGACCCGGATAAAATCAACCCCATCTTACAGTTTTCTGTCCCAATTAATGTCCATAAAATTAGACAGTTCCTGGGCGTTGCTTCATGGTACCGCCGTTTTATTCCGGATTTCGCTACCACCGACGCACCATTAACTCTCCTCCTTCGGAAAAACCAATCCTGGGTATGGGGTACCGAACAACAAACCGCTTTCGAAAACATCCGCTCATATTTAGCCACCAACTCGGTCCTAGTCCGCCCAGATTTTACTCAGGAATTCGTCGTACAAACTGATGCTAGTTCCACGGGTTTGGGAGCCGTGTTACCCAGACAATAGATGGGGTGGAACGAGTTATCGCATATGCTAGCCGCAGTCTGATTCCGGCCGAACGTAATAACACCACCACAGAGCGAGAATGCCTTGATGTCATATGGGCAATTCAAAAATTTCGATGTTACATCGAGGGTACTCATTTTACCATAGTTACCGATCACAGCAGCTTACGCTGGCTGGGTAACCTAAACTGAGGGCTGAATATTAAAGGGATGCTGAATGGACAAAAGTGGGTGGTAGCAATTTAAGATGCACGGTATTTTACAAAAATGAGAATTTATTATGAGCTAATGCCAGAAAGATTTACACGAGAGCGTAGAAGGATGGTGTTGGGGGGTTAGTGGAATTTCAGGGGCTAGGGGACGGTTCGGGAGGTCAATGTGAAAGGTAGCAGTGGGGCCGGTAGTACATTCGCGTGAAATCGCGACAGCAGACGGAAAATCTAGGGTGTTTAACCAAGCTAGTGGAATTTTATGTTTAGAAGAGGAAGTTAGCAAAATTTTAGTGTGATTTTAAACAAAAGAATCCTAAAGGTGAATTTCGATAGCCGAATTACGTCGTGAGTGAACGACAGCAAAGCAACAAAAAAATCTAGCGTTTAACATAGCGATAGCAAAATTTGTATTACCCGGGCTGTAACGTAAATACAACTCTTGTTTTACGGGAATGGGTGAGGATTTTGGCGAAGGCCTGGAAAGGGTAGTAAGCTTTAGTAGTGGGGTGGGGTTTGGATGGGAGGAGGCGATAACAAGTTGGAGAGTGAGGTTATGGTTAGTTTTTCAAAGCAGGCGGCGGTTTGTTTTGGTCTCGGTGCTTCTTCTGGGTGTTGTGGGGGTGTTCTGGGTGTTCCTGGGCTGTCCTGGTTGGTACGGTCCTTCCGACCTTCACTGAGCATAGCAGTTGGGGCAACCCTTGATGGTGACATCCGGTTTGCCGCAGCGGAAGCAATATGTGTGGAGAGGCGCGGAGGGGCAGTTGCCATGGGTGTGCCTCTTTGACCCACAGTTCCAGCATTCCATCGGAGACGGTCCCTTCTCGGTCCCTTCTCGGTCCCTTCTCCTTGCCTTGGGTCCTGATGGCCCCTCGGTCGGTTCTGGTGCCCTCGGTGTTCTTCTGTCCGGTAACACGGAGGCGGAATGGCTAGCCCGGGTTTTGGTGGATCCATTGCTGGACTCTGGGCGGGGTGTCGGGATTGGGATGGAGACAGACATTAGACTTGGTGGGGTTGCTAGGCTCCTCCGGGGGGCTGGTTAAGGTGTCCATATGGGCGGTACCTCGTCCTCCGAGTCGCTGCCTCTTCGTCCCCGACGGCTGGATTGGTAGCCTGGTGGTGGTTTGGGTATGGTCCCGTTGTACCCACTGCCACCGGGGGGTTGCCTTCGTCCTCGTCGGCTGGTACCTGGAGACTCGGGTATTGAACGCCTCCTCGTTGGATCCAGTCTGGGTGGCCTCCGACCTGGTGCTCTTCCTGGCTTCCATCGTCGCCGGTGTTTGAGTGGCGATGGAGTACCGGAGTTGCTTGTGTGGAGTCTGAACTCCGACGTCGGCCGTTGACATAGGGCGGGAGCAGTAGCAGACGTGGTCTGTTTCGGGGCCACTGGTTCCGGTGGAAGCCGGAGAAATGAGCCGGCTGGTCGATGCCACATACTCCTCGGCAGTTTTCATGAGGGCCGTGTGTAGTTCAGGGTGTAGCTGCAGTGCTGCGTGGATGACGACTCGGTACGGTTGTAGATGGCGCCAACCTGGAGGGAATTCAGGATTTGTCCTCAAAAGTCGTCGGAACTGCATGTCCAACTGATCCATAGAAGATGGTAGCCGATTAGGACCACCTTCCGCCATGTCGTAAGCTGGGGCTTTAGTCGGTTTTCTTTTTATTTTCGTTAGGCGCTTGGCAGATACGGTAACAGTTAGGACGGCTACGAGAGCTTCGGTTCGTTATCGAAAGCTTCTAGGACCTGGGTGCAGAAGAAACAAAAGGCTATCTTAAACTAGAGTCGATATAATTTAAAATCTTTGACGTGCATCTTACTTTAAAATTTGTCGTTTAGATGGGAAACCTCAAAAACTACAGGTGATAATTGCTTGCTTAGACGAAAATGACCATGGAACTTTTTAGCTAGTTTTGCGGAGAAATTTTTATCGGCAGAGGATAGGGTGCGGGTTTTAATCAAGACTAAATCGTTTACGAAAAAACAGGCTCTCTGCGCCTCATATTATAGTACCGGGCTTGACGTTGCTAGGCCTCCTCGAGATTCTGTACTACCCAATCTCTGAGGATCTATAGGCATTCCATTCGTTCCGCCCATACGATTGGGTCTTGAGTTCTGACCTTGGTGGGATCGGGTAGGATAGGTGCTTCGTGAGCAAGAAGGGGGTTTATCGCTTTTGTATTACGACCAAAATTTAGGAAAGCTGGGGTGGTATTTATGGAGGAGTGCAGGGTAGTGTTGAAAGCGAATCGGAATTCTGAGAGGTATTGATCCCATGTTCTGTGGTCATGCTCGATAAAAATTATCACCATGGTTTTTAGGACTCGGTTTACTCGTTCGGCGGGGTTTGGGTTGGGTGTGATAAGGTGGGGTGGTAGCGTGATAAATATTGTAATCCCGAGCCAAGTCACGAAGTGTAGAATTTAGGAATTCGGTCCCGTTGTCAGTGAGTAGAACTTGGGGGGTTCCCCAGCGCATGAGAACGAGTTCTTTAAAAGCATCGCGGATTTTTGGGCCGGTAGCCCGTCGTAGGGGACAAAATTCCATCCATTTGGTAAAAAGGTCTTGCATCACCAAAATGTATTCGAAGCCCGACGCGGTTTTAGGGTAGGGGCCCAAGATGTCAGCGGCCACTACGGTCCACGGTTCCTCGACTATTCGGCGACCCATTAGTCCGGACGAACATTCCAGACCAGTAATAGTCGGTAGCTATGCGCGCGTAGGTTTTGTCGATCCCCTTATGACCGGCTTGGGCATCATTATGGTGTTCACGAATCACTTTGTTCCGTACGCTCGCGGGTAGGACCAATTTCCAAGCGTTTAGGTCCTCGATTATCGAATTGAGTATCGGATTTGGCCGGTGGTAAAATAATTTGTCGTTTTCAACCTTCCAGTTAGGGAACCTAGCGGGGAATTTTTCGATCGCTCCGCGTCTCTCTTGGTACCAAGGTTCGATGGCGTCCGTTAATGAGGCCACTCTATCTGCGTCTCCCTCAAACATTCGCGAAAGGGCATCAGGCACATGATGGCTCGCCCCTTTGAGGTCCTTTAGGTTATCCAGCCGGGTCCTTTAGGTTATGCAGCCAGCGTAAGCTGCTGTGATCGGTAACTATGGTAAAACGAGTACCCTCGATGTAACATCGAAATTTTTGAATTGCCCATATGACAGCATGGCATTCTCGCTCTGTGGTGGTGTAATTACGTTCTGCCGGAATCAGACTGCGGCTAGCATATGCGATAACTCGTTCCACCCCATCTATTGTCTGGGTCAACACGGCTCCCAAACCCGTGGAACTAGCATCAGTTTGTACGACGAATTCCTGAGTAAAATCTGGGCGGACTAGGACCGGGTTGGTGGCTAAATATGAGCGGATGTTTTCGAAAGCGGTTTTTTGTTCGGTACCCCATGCCCAGGATTGGTTTTTCCAAAGGAGGAGAGTTAATGGTGCGACGGTGGTAGCGAAATCCGGAATAAAACGGCGGTACCATGAAGAAACGCCCAGGAACTGTCTAATTTTATGGGCATTGATTAGGACAGGGAACTGTAAGATGGGGTTGATTTTATCCGGGTCGACCTGTAGGCCGTCGGCGTTTACCTTTTGTATACATGATTCAGTGGAAGAATCAGTTATTCTTTCGGTTTTGTTCTCGATACGCGGACCACTATGTATCCCGCCCAGTAGCTATCGTCGGCACTATTTAAGAGCTCCCGAAGCCATCTTAGCCTCGTGTAAATTGTCGATTCTTATCAGAAATGTTCACTTTGTTTTAAATTAACTAAGGGGGTTTTCTGGTTACGTATTGGTTGGTAGAATCAGTACATTAAATTATTAATTTCATTTTCCCATATTAGCCCTGGAGTATCGGCTGAACGGCTCAGCACAATTTAAATTAAATCTCCCTTCAATCGCTGTATGCTCCGAATTTCGCCTCCTAGCATTTTCGTAAAATGTCAACTTCGATATATGGTAAATAAGCAATAAACTGGCGTTTAATTGTGCTACCGCATAAAATGTACCCCTTTGGCTTCCGGCGCAGGACAGGTGTGGCCATGAGCTACCGAGCTATCGCCTAATTTCATGGCTTCGCCTGCCTGACATGTACGAATTTTGTCACAGCGAGTAGGTTGCCCTCTCCTTTTCTTTATTAAAAAAACTGTTCACGCCATTTTATCTCATATTCGCTTTGTATTTATTTGGCGCATGTGCGCCTGACGCCCAACAATCTATAAATAATTTCGTAATTTGAGTTTTGAGTGTTTTGACATAATGGGCGTGGCCTATATATATATATATATATATATATATATATATCGTAACCAGCGGGTTACAGCTAAGAGCCTTCTCTTAGGCAGAACTCCGTGCACACAGGAAAGTGTAGCAAAGAGTTGCATCACTATAGGTCAATAGGAGAGCGCAGACTCCGAAGCCTACCACTAAGCCGCTCTCAAGAGTAGTGGGAGTCTAAACTGAAGCGCGCTCCATAAAAACTGTTACGCAAGCCTAAAACGGGAGTTGGGGGTGTTGCGTGGCAAACGCAACAGGCTTGGAGAGCACCTCAGGAGAAGCTGGAGACTTAACTTCTCCACTCTTGTCCTGTATCCTCTTCAAGTCTTTTCTTTGGGAGATATTGAGTGCTTAGGACTAAAAATCCCAAGTCCACAATCTCTCTCCGTAAAGGAGAAAACTCTAGAAGTGGACGGAAGCCAATCTTCCGATCCTGTTCAAAAGAGCAATATCTCTGATTTTTAGTGAGTGCCACTCAGCTACCTCAGCCTTTTTCCTACGGGAAAACTTTCGCTATTACAGATACCTATATGAGATTTTGAGTAAAGTAGAAGCCTTTGAGCAAATAAGAGTTTTGGCCAAGAGCCCATAATTATAAGTTGATCTTTGACTGTAAAATCAGTTCATTTGGCCAAGAGCCCTTTTTAGAAAAATAAGTTGATTGTTAAATCAAAGTAAAATTAATGTGTTTTGGCCGAGAGCCCTATTAGAAAATTTAAGTTGATTCCTTCGAGAATAATAAAAATTAATGTGTTTTGGCCAAGAGCCCATAATGATAAGTTGATCTTTGACTGTAAAATCAGTTCATTTGGCCAAGAGCCCTTTTTAGAAAAATAAGTTGATTCTTAAAACAAAATAAAATTAATGTGTTTTTGCCGAGAGCCCTATTAGAAAATTAAGTTGATTCCTTTGAGAATAATAAAAATTAATGTGTTTTGGCCGAGAGCCCTATTAGAAAATTTAAGTTGATTCCTTCGAGAATAATAAAAATTAATGTGTTTTGGCCGAGAGCCCTTTTTGAAAATTAAGTTTGATTTAGAAAAAGAGTTAAGAAGGTAAAGATACCAAAGAGAGAAGTAGCTATACCTCTCAGCGAATCTAATATCGTTTAGTTCACTCAAGAGATTTAATGTATTAAGACTGCAAAAAGACAAAGACTTAGATTTTAGGGATGTGTATTTTCACAATTTAAATTTAGATTCCTCTTTTATTCGAAAATTAGAAACTAAGTTTAGAGCAGATGACAGGCATCATATGTAAATATAGCTCAGAGTAGGCTCTTATGAATAAAAACCTGTACATCGAAACGAAACTTTATTCTTTCTCCATGCGTAACCCAAATTATTAATTAAAATTATTTAAACAATTTAATTATTGT
>CAKNWW010280550.1:0-25963 GCA_932074435.1 Andricus kollari
ATTTCATTTCAAAAATTTTTAATTTATAGCTCCATCTAGTCTGAGATGACGTTAAAATATTTTCTGTATTGGAGGATATAACTTTGATCGATATTGTAGATTTCCATTTTCACAGTATGCGTGAAATGATTTGTCTTATGATCGATCCATTACTATATCCGATGATAATACAGATTTCTATTAAAAATTGATTTGTATATTACATCTTGCAAAATAAAGCGCGTTTCAGAAAAAGGACTCTTCCTCGGATCTCTCTGTAGCTTAGTGGTTAGAGCACGTGACCGGAAATTAGTTGACCTGGTGTTCGAATCCCAGCGGAGTGAAAGGAGTAAATCTTTTTTCTGAATACAATTAATTTCAAAGATTTACTTTGTCAGTAGGCACTTTAAAAAAATATATGTCCTTTTTATCGTTCTTTGGAATTAAAAATTGAAATTCCGAATAACTCAAAATACGTATATCCTCGGATTTTTTATGAGATGCATATTAAAAGAAAGCTTCAAGTTTCAGGATATTCGGAGATATTAATTTAAATAAATATATGATTACAATTATAGGATTATTTTAATCAATATTTCAGAATATCATGAACTGTCCAATATATCCAGTCAAGGTTTTCAACTAGAAGTTTCCATAGTTTCAAGCAAATCCAAAGCATTTATTTTGGATAGTGCGCTCATATTTAATGGAATAACCCCAATATAGTACATATTGAATACTCACATTATATTAATATGAATGAAATAGATACTTTTGCAGTTTACTTATTTAAAAATGAAAAAAAACTTTAAATTATGTTTCTACAATCTTTATTCTTCCAGGCGAATAGCTCCAGCGGAAAATCGTTTCGTTTCCTTCGTAGCACTGGGTGAAGGGTGGCATAACTACCATCACGTTTTTCCGTGGGATTACAAAGCGGCAGAATTAGGAAACTATGGATTGAACTACACGACAGTAATAATTGACATGTTTGCAAAAATCGGCTGGGCTTATGATTTAAAAGTACCTTCTAAAGAATTAGTCAGGACAGTGATCGAAAAAAGAGGTAACTGTTCTCATCCAACTGAAGAATTTGAACCTAAACCCGATTAGGGTTTTATCAGGTCATTTAGGTAATTGTTGTTCTGCAATTTTTTTGGAATTATAAAATTGTTTTCCCGGATTATTCCATTACAATATGTAAATAATTAAACGATCAAACCAACTTATCTTAGTGAAATTTAATTGTAATTATACTTAAGCCTCGTTCGAAAAGATTTGTATCGCTGTACGATCCAACTTTGATTATTTTTCGAATTCTGAATTAAAGATATAAATTAATGAGAGGCTATTCACTCTAAAACGAGACAAACCTCAACCAAACAGTTGCACACGATTCAAAACGATTTGATATGATTTCAGTTTGTCAGATACTGAAAATACCAAACTCTCCGCATAGTTACGTTAACAATGTAATTTCATTACATTAGAGTACGCACTAATACGAACGATGCCGACAGGATTCTTTTTTGTATTGTAGCCACTTTTTACTTTTGCCAGCACAATTTTAGAGGCAACAACGAAATTCCAAATACATCTCGATCGTCGTTTACGTCTGTAACCTTTTTAAGTTGAGAGTGGCATTGAAAAATACTACGGAAATAAAATTATCGTTAGCATTTACATTAAAATAGATCGATTATAAAAAAGGGGTTACGTGTGATCTAAAAAGAAGCAATTTGATTGCGATTTGAACCTCGAAATCATATAGAAGTCAACATTATGGTGTAAAAGGGATAAAAACGTGAAAGACGCTGGTTAATAGCTCAATCTCACGTGATATAGCCGCTTCTAGATTTCGATTTAAAGTCTCTTTTGTTATATGAGAAGTGCATGGTACGTATGAAGAACTGGATTTACGGGCCTATAGATTTTGAGTCACAACAAAGCGTAGGAGCTATTCAAGAATGAAAGCATGAAGGGAGGATAAAGATGACCTTATATCTCCAACAGGTGAGCATAGGAATTGATGAGCAACTTGTTGGTAATTCCGCTAAGCTCAAACAAAAAATTGTGTGGATCCTTATCACTTTCATCAGTTTCGTCCACTCCTTTGTTTCAATGTAAAGCCGTACAGTTTAGAACAATTGCGGTTAGGATATTTTTGACAAGTCTGTGTCAAGCCTGCATCAGGCACACCTCCCCAGGACAAGGCTCCCCATGTCATGCCCCCCGTGCATCACCATCCACAAAAAATAATAGTTATGGTCATGAATTCGTACTCTTTTGAGGCTTCCCTGAGCATCCTTCCCCAAAAGTAAAGGGAGACTGTGATATGTCACACCAAATAGGTCTTTGCAGGACAAGTCTTCGCAGGACATCTCCTCCCAATGAATATGTCTTCTGCAGACATCACTTCCCAAAGGAAATGCCAGCATGAGAAACCCTTTCCCACGAAAGAAATTTAAAGTCTAACTTTTGAAGTCAAACGGGGACATCTCTTCCCAGACAACAAGGCATCCCTGGAAATCCCTTTCCGAAACGATTTAGATTCAGACACTCGAGCTCTAGTAATATTGGATAATTCTTCCCGGGAAATCACTTCCCACGTCCAGAAAAACATGAAATGCTTCGAGGCACCATTGGACATGTCTGTGCGGGACAATTCTTGTCAGTTTATCCTTGCCCAATGGATATGTCTTCCCGAACTCTTCTTCTCAACGGAAATGCCATTCCGAGAAATCTCGACTCACGAAAGAAAGTTAAAGTCTGCTTTTTGAAGGCAAATTCGGACATCACTTCCCAAAGGATCACTTCCCGAAAACGATTCGCGTTGAAGGCATATTGGACATCGCTTTCCCCATCTATACATTTAGATATGGGATGCTTCAAGGCACCATTAGACACGTCTTACCAAGACCGACTTCCAAAAAAACATGAGATGCTTCGAGGCACCATTGGCACTCATTTTGTTTAAAGTTTCAAATTTTCAAACGGAATGCGCAGACTAAAGACGAGGTCATAGAGAGCTCTATTATGGCGTTTTGGACTCGGAATAGACCTCCACAACATACCCAGAGGGGTCCAGTTTTCTATTTCGAAAACTGCCAATCTCGCTCCGTCCTATTGCTCATTCCAAGTACGAGAGCGATTAAGAATGTGGCCTAAATCTTTCTCAGATTCCGCAAAGGGAATGATACGCCCATCGATCAAGAGAGGAGGTAGGATTTCAAATGTTCCAAGTCAAGGAGATGATGAAGGTTCTGTGATTATAGCTATAGTTTCAGCAGGGTTAGGAGTGAGGCCACAGGTCAAGGCCCACTACGGGCAATAGGCCCGTAGAGGTAAAGCTTGAAATCGTCAGCATATTTGTGATAGTTACAGTGTCGATGTTCGCTACCAAGATCAAAGGTACACATATTAAATAGAGTGGGTGCAAGCATGGATCCCTGAGGGATCATTTTCAGGACGATTACTAACATAAGATTCAAACAATTTATCAACTATATCACAGAAGTGAAGCGATTTGAGCCTAGTAAATAGTAGATTATGATTAAATGCATCAAACACCTTAGAAAAGTAAAAAAGAACAACAACCGTTATTTCCCTTCTATCAATTGCCAGTTTCAGGTCAGAAGTTACTTTAAGTAAATCTGTGAGTTTACTATGCCTGGTTCCAAATTCGGATTGCATTAAGCCCATTAAATTGTCAGTTTCAAGGTGTACCGTAGGTTGCTGATGGACAATGCGTTCAAAAAGTTTAGACAAGGCACAAATGTTCTGCAGAAGACGGAAGTCTTTGAGAGAGGTAGGGTTAGATATTTTAGGAACAGGGCGAATTTCCTGGATAGGCATGGCCCGTGCAGACTTTTCCAATGTTCTTATGTTTTTGGGGGTTGAGAAGAGATTCCTGGGGAAGACATCTCTAACGGTAGTTATGCACGTGTATAATTTTTTTGAATGCAGGAAGTGATTTCCTTGGGAAACCCTTGTCTTGGAAAGTATTTTCCCAGGAAGAATTGGTCAATGGCGCCGCGTAGCATTCCATGTTCTTTTGGAAATGAAAAATGATTTGCTGGGAGGACTGGTCCCGGGAAG
The DNA here is from genome assembly GCA_932074435.1 of Andricus kollari. Lineage (NCBI taxonomy): Eukaryota > Metazoa > Arthropoda > Insecta > Hymenoptera > Cynipidae > Andricus > Andricus kollari. The sequence continues at coordinate 4,078 of CAKNWW010280550.1, forward strand.
ACCTGTGCAATGGTGGCTCGAAGCATCTCAGTTTTTTTGGAGGTGGAAAGTGATTTCCCGGGATGACTTATACAATATTAACAGAGCCCGCGAGTCTGACCGTATAGATGGGGAAAGGGATGTCCAATAGGTGCCTTGAAAATGTAGACATTAACTGCCATTCGTGGGCAGAGATTTACCAATATGGCATTGCCTTTGGTAAGTTATCTGCAAGAAGACTTGTCCCTTTCTATGTGATGTCCTGGGATGAATTTTCCTTGGAAGACATTTCCCGGCACGATTTATTGAGTGTGATTTGTTCTGACCCCTGATAAGATGCAAAAATGGTTCCGACGTCCACGTCGGTGATGGAGGAGGTTCACCTGTCCGATGGTGAGCAACTTTCATTGAGGATGCAGCTTTGTTGGAAAGTAGAAGCACGAGAAAAACAACTTAGCGTTTGGCTGAGCAGCGTTCCCAACGTGGGCTTTCATCCTTCCCCTATTTTGGAATCGCGGCGAGAGTGCTGTGGCCCTTCCAACTTTCGAATAGCAGCTCGCCGAAACCGACAGAGAATCCACACCAAGAAGATCTCGTAGCATTCGTCGCGCTTGGTGCTACACCTCTATCACGTGGTAGAGTAGCTTACCCAAAAATTGTGCAGTCTTAATACTAATTTTTCTCGTCTGGTATTAGTTCGTCAGGTCCGGGCAAAAAGAAACCTTCTCCCTTATAACATCTTTGTCACCCCCCCCCCCCCCTCCCAACCCCGGGGGAAGTTGTGGGAACCCGCACCCCTTTCTGTAAACTTTTAGATTCAATTGTTTTCCTGTATAAGTATTCCTGTCTTACTTCTAACAATATTCATTCTCCTTTTTGTTCTTTTAGTAATTTCAATTTGACTTTTATTTCGAATTATTTGGTTTGTGATAATTTGCAACGATTAATTCATGTATGTAAATTTTTATGTTATACGCTTTGAGAATGTTGTAACTTCGTTAAAAGTTTATAAAAATTTTGGCCTTTCCTTTTTTATATCGCGTAAGTTCCCTTTATTTTCTTTATCCGAAATTGCTTAAATTATCCTGCTTCTGGTTGCCGATATATCCTTCATGATTCTTCTTTATCTGAAACATATAAAAAAAGACAGCTCGTCCTTGGATTCAGTTGTGATTCATGTAAATTATTATCTAGAGTCAATAACCTTTTAGTACTTTTGGTGGTAGCCTACTTTAACCCTAATGTGTAAAAAAAATTCTTCCTAGATTCAATTATCTTGGAGTCAAGTTGGAAATTACTGTCTTTGAGGTCAATTTATTAATTTAATTTAAAAAAAATTATTTTCTAATACATTTAAATAAATTTGTTGTGAATCTAAATTGATTCATTGTATACAATCGTATTATTTTCTACTTCCTTTTCAATATTTGTTTTCATCCTCTATGATTCTATCATTTTCTTAGAATTTTCTTCCTTTCTTTTCTTCTTTTCAGATTCTTTGTTTCTTATTATTTATTACCATTTTGCCTTCTCATCGTAATATGAAGGTATTAGTTTTATGTGAAAACTGACTATCGCGGATTTCTTTGATTATCCACGTTTCAAGAACCAATAAATCCGAAAAAACAGATTTGACGATGGTGTCTGTCGTCGTTGTTGCTGTTGTTGTCGCTGCTGTCATTGTTGTTGTTGTCTTCGATGCGTGTATACCGGATCACTTTTTGATACGATGCGTAGATTTTTTTTAATCGTAAAAATAACATTAAAAATAAAAAAATAAAAACTTTTGATAAAAAGACACGAGGTACGAAAAAAATTAATAAACAAAAGCTGTTCAACCAAGAAAGATGTATAAATTTAGTATTGATCGTTTTGTGATGGTACGCGAATTTTTTGCGTTAATCGTAAAAAATAAAATTAAAAATAAAAAAATTTAATTTTTGGACAAACCACACAAGCTACGAAAAAAAGATTCAACAAAAGTTGTTTATCTAAAAAAGGGCTACAAATCTGTTATACATTTTTGTTATAAAAATACATTCAAAATAAAAAATTAAGTTAGTGGAAATAAAACACAGCTACAATAACATTTTATTTAACAAATTTGTTTGCCTAAATTATATCTACAAATTTGCGTAGAACCAATTTAAAATGTAAGCGTATTTTTGGTTCAAATCGTAAAAAATAACATTGAAAATAAATATATTAAATTTATGGAAAAACGACACAAGGTGCAATAAAATGCTAATCAACAAAATTGTTTGTTTTTTTCAATAGAATGCGCACTTTTTTTATTATAAAAACAAGACAATAGAAATACATATCTTTCAATATCAATGCGTACTATGAATTGCTATAGTATGAATTTATTAAAATGATCAATTTTGCAGGGTAGCCGAGAATAAATATTAATCCAAAATAAGGAACAAATATTAAAATTATGATAAAAAATAAAATTTGTACTTTATTTTGCAATATCTGAATAAGCAGCCCAAGACCGAGTTACAGAATGAAATATAATATACACTTGATATAATAGAGTTAAAAATATTGGTAAAAAGCTCGCATTTTGGGCAAAATCGAGTGCGCAAGATCAAACAGGCATACATTTTTTTCTGAGACTCAATCTAATGAGTTTTTTTTTTCAAATTTAACTTTTAAAAGTTCTTTTACCTGAGTGATTCCTGACATTCTTCATTTTACTAAGACCATTTACTAATCATACTATTTATAGTAGGTACTCTGTATTACCTACAGAAATAATTGATATTGATTGGGTGAGGTAAGGAATTTTGAACTGATTTCATTGGGAATTTATTTGATGGTTTTCCTGGTAACCTCTAGGTCTCTGTATTATAATCTTAAGTCAACCATTCTAAGCATATCAGTTTTTATATTACCTGAGGACTCTACTTTTGGGGCTATTCAAAAAAGAACATGCTTTGTTTCTTGTCCATAATAAAAGAAACAACTGCTTGTCCTATTATTTTTACTATTTCATCATTCGCAATATTAATAATTTTCGTGGCGTGGGTTTAACATTTTAATATATTGAGTTCTAGATGTTTTCCAACAATTTCTTTCCTGCACAAGAGTATGTAGACCAGGTATCTGATAACATTTGAAACAATTTATTATCAAATAGAGTCATGAGGTGAAACCGGATATTTAATACCTCATTCATCGTTTTGGATGTGCGTTTCCGCTTCTGTGATGTTTTTCGTCATTATTCAACTTTTGATTGTACTAACTTTGTTTTTTTCTGGTTATCTTCTCTTGTTTTGATTACTGAATAGTTATTTGTTAAAAATCGATAAAAGGTGTTAAATTGATTGCTAAGAAAATTAAATTTCTTTTTAGGTGTACATCTAGGTGGTAATTTCCCTGTTACCAGTATAACAAGATGATCTACATACTCTTGTGTATAAAAACCTTATATTTAAACTACGAATTAAATCATCAATGAAGAGTGCACATCCAGATGAAAAAATTATATATAGTTTATATATAGTGGATAAGACAATGATATTTTACATTTGTTTTATAAATTTTCCCGGCGGACAACCCTTTTTTACTTTTGCGCTCACCTTGCAACCGCGGAGCGAAGATTCGACAATTCTGCCGCATAGCATAGAGTGCATCGACCTATTAAAAATGGTACATACGCCGTGTTCCATAGCAGAATTGAAAATCATAGATTTCGTAGGGTAGTTGCGATCGTGGCCTATCTGTTAACTTCGATAAAATTGAATTTTTGGTTCTTACGAGACGCAGGAAATGCCTGATCTTGTGAACTCTAAATTGTATAACAACAAGGTCGACTTCTCCACATCAGCTGAGTATTTAGGAGTCATTTTTTACTCTAAATTAACCTGGAAAGTACACGTTGATCAGGTAGTAAAAAAGGCTAAAACCGCCTTTTTGGCTTGCAGTGGCGTAGTTGGAAAAACTTGGTGACTCAACCCCAAGGCAATTTACTGGTTATATACGGTAATCATTAGACCAATTATAACCTACTGCTTCATTGATCTGGGTGCTTGGAACCAATTTCGATAGTTCGAGAAAACAGGATACTCCTGTACCTCAAGAAATTTAAAGTTTTTGGATAAATTATAAACAGCAATTGCAGCTTCTCAATGATGTCAAATTCCATCGTTTTATTCCAACTCCAGATACAATCGAAATTCAATTACATGGATTCTGTGATGCCAGCAAAAAGGCGTATGGGGCGTGTCTCTACTTTATATCCGCTGATAAGCAAAACATTCATCACTGTGCTTTAATTTTTGCCAAATTTAGAGTCGCTCCTCTAAAGGCGACCACCCTTCCACGACTTGAATTGTGTGCGGCAAACCTTCTAGTCAAATTATACAATGCCGCAATTAAATCTTTTCAACCATTGTTCTCAACTGGAATAATACGCCTTCCCATACCATTGAAACCTTTGTTGCAAACAGAGTTGCTAAAATCCAAGCAGTAGCTCAAGACTGGCGACATGTACCTACCCTTGATAACCCTGCTGATGTGATTTCAAGAGGTCAAAGCCCTCAAAATTTCTTAGAAAATACTCTTTGGACTCGGGGGTCTCAACGGCTTAGTCAAGATTCTGATAACTGGCCTCAATTGTCTTCCCATAAACATGAAGTTCCTGAAATCAAGGCTCCTTCAATTCTTTCGCTCCTAATTACTCTATAAAAAACCAAAAGGAGAACGAAATTTTTAGAAAATTTTGCAATGTAAAAATCTGACAGCTGTTTTAGCCAACTGCCTTAGATTTATTCATAACTCAAACATCAAAGACAAATCTATTAAAAGAATCGGGGACTTTCTACAAACGAATATAATCGCGCCTTTCAAGAAGTAATTCAAATTACACAAGCCTTTCTAAAGGAATTTCACTCATTGTCGCATCAACTTCTGATAAATTCAAAAAGCAGCCTTTTAAATTTGAACCCTTTTCTCGAGACAGGTCTTCTCAAAGTTGAAGGAAGATTAACTCACGCAAGCCCACCCGATTTTTAAAAACATCCAATTATCCTTCCAAGAAATCATCCTATCACAAAACTCATCATTCGAGAAGAGCACGTAAATCGCATGCATGCGGGAATTAATGCGACATTGTATTGCGTACGTGAGACTTTTTGGCCAATTGACGGTCGTAATACCACAAGACATATCACTCGTCAGTATATTCAATGTTTTCGAGCGAAGGTCACGAAACCGACTATCTTATGGCAAATTTACCGCAAAGTAGAGTTTCATTCTCTCAAACTTTTGCCAACGCAGTCCACTGAGAATTGGCCAGCGATTTGAATGACCGGAGCCTTTCTGGCTTGTTTAAAACGCTTTTTTGCGCGGAGAGGAATATCGTACTCCGTATCTTCAGACAATGCAACAAATTTTGTTGGTGGTAGCCGAGAATTGCGCGAACTCTATCATAAGATTTAATCATTAGAAAACAAAAAAGGAATTCAATAATTTATTTTAAAGAAAGGGGTTAATTGGCATTTTATTCTACCTAGTACACCTAATTTCGGAAGCCTGTGGGAGGCAGCGATAAAGTCGTTTCAAAGACACTTTATAGGAATTAGAGGTACCGCTCTTTTAATGTACGAACAATTACACACTTACGTCGTCGAGATTGAGGCAATCCTGAATTCACGTCCACTAACACCTCTTTCATCCGATCCCGATGACCTTCCTTCGATCCCAGGTCATTTCTTGATTGAAACCCCCCTGACGACATTTCCACAGGCAAAATTGCGTAACGTTCGAGTTAATCGATTATCCTGCTGGGAAATTGTAAAGCAAATTCGCCACCATTTTTGGGACAGGTGGCACAAAGAATGTCTGAATGAACAGATCTCCCGCAGCAAATGAAAGACATCTTCAAAACAAGAACACATCAACATCGGCACTCTTGGGATTTTCAAGGAAGATAACCTGCCACCCCTGATCTGGAAACTTGGCCGAATTACAGCAATTCACCCCGGCCAAGACGGAGTGATTCGAACCGTGAAGGTTTAAAGTCCATCAGGCATTTACAAGCGTGTTCTGAAATGCTTATACGCCTATTGCGGAGCTACGACAGCGCCACTAATTTAGAACTATTGTGAAGAAATTTGAATTTCAATTAAATATGAACAAAAAATCTTATAGTCAAGGTCAAAGAGGTACCCTATAGGTGTATATCCCTTTCCCATTGAGCATAAGCAATTAAAATTATTTTAATTTCAGCAAATGTAGAAATATTCCTATTTTTTAACACTGTCATTCTGCCATCACTACACATTTTTCATCAACTATTTTGATGTATGTAACATTTAATTTTATAATTAATTTTAAGTTTCTTTTTTGAAATATTTTCGAATGATTTGTTTAATTTCTAATTTCTCCGTCAATTTCTAATCATTTTACCGCACTTTATTTTGCAATCACATATGCTTTTTAAGATAAGCAATAGAAAACTGTTTTACTTATATTTGAACGCATGGCATTCAAAGGGAGCCGGAATGTTACGACGTAACAATTAATTTTATCTTTATTTTGAACGAAACAAATTGAATATTTGATCTATTTGCAATAGTTTGTAATTTTCAAAGGAGTTTATTGTATTTCGTTAAATTTACTATGCATTTGTACCCCAATCTTAAGATGGGCTTGAAAATCAGTCAAATCTACTTTCCAAAATTTGGAAATTGCAGAAATAACTTTGGTTCCTTTTAAACCTCTGAAATTTATAACTGGGCAGATGTTCGCCAACTGCAGAGATTCTAATAGACCTTTAGTTTAGCTGATTATATATTTTCCATTTTGTCGCCTCTTTCTGACTTAATCCTAAACTACAGTTGTAAGCCTTTTCAAAATTCCGTATTTTATGTATTTATTGCTCAGGCGTGATGCTCTGTTCATTGTTAAGGATTAGATCTCCGAACTTCCTTAATTGTTTTACAGTAGTCAATCCTCCAACAAACCCGAGTAGAGTCAACACATTGTTCTCGGGTTTTCCGAATTTTAGCCAATAGACTTCGACGATCCTTCCAATCTCGTCTTTAACCAATCAGAAAACTACTTGGTATAAATTGTCGACACCCATTATGTACCTCTGTAGCGAAAACTTGTCCTCTTGTACTGTGAAAATAAAATTTTATAATATGTGTTACAAAATGATCTTGTTTCATTCAGTCAGAACACAACCACAATTTAAATTGAATTTTCATCAATTCCAATACAAACATTTAGATAGAGATATTATATAGGTTGTTATTTATTATATGAGATAATAACTAACACAGTCGCATAAAATAGATACAATAAAATAATTACAAAGGTATCATATTACTGAAAACCGTAAGAGAAATGTACTAAGAATACATAGGGTAATGAAAATAACAGAAGAAGACTGAAAAAGCAAATATATTGAGGTAAACTAAATAGTAGCGTACCCAGAGAACCCAGAGTCCCCAGAGTCGAAAAGATATAAAAGTCATAGAAATACAAGAGCTTGCATTAGAAAATGTACACGCAAAGAAACGGTTTCGTTGCCCAAACTAAACTACTAAATGGTATTGTTTCGGTTAGTATTATTTCGGTTTCCTGAACCGGAGAATGGTTTGTGCCAACCTAACTAATTTGGTTGTGGTGACTCAATCCGTTTGGTTGTAAGAGTTTGGTTGCATGAACCTCGCAGTTCAGTTACGGCTCACTGGGGTACGCATGCTTTAAGAGTACATATTTTATTTAATTTCTTTTCACCTGCTGGTCTAAACGTACTGCGCAGTCTCGAGAATGTTTGCGTACTGAAAGAGCTGCTACCGTTATGAGGGGCTTCCATTACTGTAGCATCAGTGTGCCATAACATTTCATAAGCCTTTCGTGGAGTGAATTAAGAGAAGTTCGGTGGACTTACTTCTAAAATCGAAAGGACCCCGCACAAAATACCAAGAAAAAAACGTTCAGTCGTTTGAGCTAAAACCGGCTGGAATGTATTCTTTAAGGTGTCTCGAATGAAAGTTCTTATGTGCACTGGGTCACAAAAGTCCTTAGGTTTCGAGTTACAGGCACTTGAACGTTATAAAATAAAAATCTTTATATTATATGATTTTCAACTTTCTGAGCGCTACACTGACTTAATCTCGTGATTTTAGAATAAGTGATCAGAACAAGAGTTCTAGGAATGTAAGTGATGGCCTTGTCTGTGTCCTTGACCCGTATTCTGAAGGACATTTGAAGGTCAACTTATTTCTTTTTCAATGGAACCCATTTTTTACTTTTCATTTTTAAAAAACAACTTTTTTCAATAGAATGTAAGTGAGCTACCTTTTGATGACCTTATCTATGACCTTGACCCGCATTATGAAGGTCTTTTAAAGGTCAACTTTTTTTCAAGAAATCCATGATTTCACTTTTCATTCTTAAAAAACGCGCCTAAAGGTTAAACAGTTATAAAAATAAAATAACATCCAAGTCATGATTCGGAAAACCTTATCTAAGTAAAGAATTTTGACTTTGAACTTCCATTTATCAGTTAATGAGTATTTTCAGTTAATTTTATTTCGTAAAATCCATTACATTTTTTATTTTATTTGTATTTTTATTTTGTTACATACATGCTGGATAATGCATCTTATACTAATGTAAACGTACTTTTATATTGACATCTGTACATCACATGCGTCAAAGATAGTTTCTTGCATTCATAATAATTATACATCACATTTAATAAAAAAGTACAAGTAAATTGTTTTTCGTTAGAACATAATAATATATGTAACCATTCTTTTCAAAAATGGCTAATCGAATAACTTGTTACGTCTGTGGTAACGCTTTTTTACCTAGGGGAATGATTTCTTTAGCGCCTGTAGAAGATCAGCACTTCCTAGAAATCGTTTTCACTGGGCATAATGAAGCTGGACTGCATGAAGCTCCTATAATTGATGATACTCGAGCATGTCTTAATTGTAATATTGGCATACGCAGAGAAATAGATGTGTTGCAACAAGATCCAGATGCTTTGAGACTTAATATTGTTTCTCTATACCTCTATGATCACTGTCTTGTATGTCATGGGGGTAATAATGTACATCTATTAACTCTAGAATGCAGGGTTGATATTTTTGTCAAAAGCAATATTTATGTTCCACCACGTATTGTATGTTGTAATATTCATTTAAATACGAAAGTTTTACTTCCAGAGAATATAATTCAACAACTGAGGTATATAAATAGACCATACAATATTAGAGGACCTGAATTGTATGCATTTTTTCAAGCAATGAGAGAAGCAGTAAGTCTCAGTGCAATACGTAGATATGAAGATGAAAATGGGGTATCAGATGAAAAATTTAGAGCAATATCTCCTATTTCAAAGGTTGGTTTGAATGATCTCTTCACATATTGTGATCCTGTTCCTGTGTCATGTGGTCATCGTTACGCGAGTAAAAAAGATCTTTTTATGGGTAATGTTTCATTACCCTTCGAGACAAGCTGCAAGTCTTGCAATAGCTACAGTCTGACAATCACTGATGTTAAGATTTGGACCTGAAAACATTGGTTTTCAGTCAATAACAAGAGAACACTACATAAGAGACCACGTAACCGATTTCTCGAATCATTTGTAGAAGACAATCATTTTGTGTACACCAAGGTCGTCACGTGGTGAAACCTTCCATGTAAGTTGCTCCAAATGGACGTATCCTTGATATTCAAGGGCCGTATTTTTCAAATGCTTTGAATAGTGATGGGAGAATTCTCCTGAGTCAATTTCAATTAGATATTGATGGTATGCGTGAGTGGTTTAGACGAGGTGATATTTTCGTTCTCGATTGTGGTTACCGTGAAATAATTACAATCTTAGAAAGACTTGGTATAATCCCAAAGATGCCATCTCTTTTGCCACCAAATCGGAGTCAGTTATCTACTCAAGAAGCAACTCATTCTCGAATTGTTACTAAAACAAGATGGATAGTGGAAGGACGCAACGGTCACTTGAAAAGTATCTTCAAGTTCTTTGCGAACATCATAAAAATAGCTCATATTCCAAACTTAAATGACTTTCTACGCATAGCAGAAGCAATTATGAACAAATATTTTATTGAGATAACAATGCCGGATGCAGATAAGCATTTAGCTCAAGAGATGTTAGATCGATATGGAGACGTGAACGTAGTTCAAGCTAGAGTAGAAGCTGAAAATCTCGGACAAAGGCGTGGACGATGGGTTCGGTTGACTGCCAATCAGTTACCTTTATTTCCTGTATTGACATTGGAATTTTTACATGAATTAACTATAGGAACTTACCAAGTTCAGCTTTCTCCATCAGACATTCAGGATAGCATTTTCAGAGCTCATGATGAATATGACAACGAAGAAGATCAAGTGTTTGAGATCGACCAAAGGACTGACGAACCAGGATTGATAAGATTCAGGATTTCATCTCGTTTTAGAAATGCTACACAGTACAATGTGCGGATTGCCTTTAATGAGGAGTATAATCAACTTGAAGATGGAAACAAACCTATTTTTGGTTATTATTGCACATGCAGGTCTGGGGCACGAACTCTTGGGACTTGTGCCCATGTAACTTCTATTCTTTGGTACCTAGGATACGCACGATATGAAAAAAATGTATCTTATCCTTCACTTCAGATTCTACAATCAGTCCAAAACGTGGCTATGGATATAAATCGGATAGAAATAATAGATCCTCTGCAAGATTATTAAGAAATACCAAATCATAATGATTCTCAACGATAATTAAAATGTTCATAATTAAAATATTTAAAATAACAATAAAAACCAACAAAAAAAACATAAAAGAAGAAAAAATAACAGAAAAGAACATAAAAAAAAGAAAAAAAACACACAAAAAATAAATGAAAAAGAAAAAAAGGAGTCAAAAACCCGTCACGTCCATGTCGTTGACTCTGGGTAACGCTGAGAACGGGGTACATTGAACATAATAAAATAAATCATACTACAGTAACAATGAAATCTTGAAAGTATTTATCAAGTTTACAGTCAATATAATTCCAAGCTTATTTTATTTTTTTTCAAGTTTTATCTTATTTTTAATCGAAACATGACTTGGAGGTTATTTTCTTCACAAACCTTTTTAAAATTTTAGGATACTTGGAAAGATGAATCCATCTCCTCCTAAAAATGAACATCTAAAAGTTTAATTGTATTTTTTGAGAATGAAAGGGGAAAAAATGGATTTGTTGAAAAAAAGTTGACCTTCAAAAGACCTTCAGAATGCGGGTCAAGGTCACAGATAAGGTCATCAAAAGGTAACTTAATTACATTCTATTGAAAAAAGTTGTTTTTTAAAAATGAAAAGTAAAAAATGAGTTCCATTGAAAAAGAAATAAGTTGACCTTCAAATGTCCTTCAGAATACGGGTCAAGGACACAGAGAAGGCCATCACAAGGTACCTTACTTACATTCCTAGAACTCTTGTTCTGATCACTTAGTCTAAAATCACGAGATTAAGTCATTGTAGCGCTCAGAAAGTTGAAAATCATATAATATAAAGATCGTTATTTTATAACCTTCAAGTGCCTGTAACTCGAAACCTAAGGACTTTTGCGACCTACTGCACATAAGAACTTTCATTCGAGACACCTTAAAGAGTACATTCCAGCCGGTTTTAGCTCAAACGCCTGAACGTTTTTTTCTTGGTATTTTGTGCGGGGTCCTTTTATAGTCAGCAGAAATGGAGTACAAGGAACTTCTTTCTGGGTGGGGTTTCGACAAATACATCGAGAAATTTGAAGGTAAGAATTAATTATTCCGGACCGCTTGGGCGAGACGTCAAGCTAGAAGTTTTATCCAGTTAATTTTTTACTTTTTACTATTATATATTTTTTATTTTTATCATTTATTTCACAAGATTTTGTTTCTTTCTTTATTTCTTGTCGCGTTTGAACACAGAGGAGGAGATAGACGACGACTGTTTTCAGTTCCTCGCAGAAGACAAAATGTCGGAGTTGTTCCCTAAAATGGGATAGTACTCCAAATTTGTATAGGAGTATAAGCAGTGGAAGCAGCAGATTTCAAATTTACCTATCTTGTTATCGGGTGTAAGATTCAGGTTCATGTGATTTAGCACAAGGTGAATTTAAAATGAATTTCTGTTTGCAAGTATGAGAAGGCGGACTTTCTCGTCACTTTTTACCAAAAATATTGGCAATCGTTTACTTTTATGACTTACAAATTTTTGAGTGAATGAATAAAAACCTTTTGGAAAATCTTCTTTCTAGTCCTCCCTGACGGACCGGCCGAACGCAAACATTACGCTACAAGGTAAAGCTAAAGTAATGCTAAAGTAATATACGGAAAAAGCTTATGCGTGAAAAAGTCACGAACGTGTAGCTAGGTCTCGGATACGAGATAAAAAATGCATTGTAATTAATAAAAGAAAGAAAATAAATATGTAAACTGTTGCAATTATAATAATACGTTAAATTTTACGTTGAATGACCATTCCGTAATTGCAACAAGTTTCTTTTTCAGCATTGAAAAATGAAAAAATAATGTGGCTGTCATTGCAGTCTGCTAACGGCGGCTTGAAGCGGGTCGCCAACATGCAGGGGCCCGACTTCAATGAATGCTGAAAAAGCAACATCTTGCAATTACGGCATGCCCGTTCGACGTAAATTTAAACGTATTAATATAATTTCAACATTTTACATATTTATTTTGCTTCTTTTAATAATTATAATGCCATATTATTTTAGCATTACGCTGTAGCGTGATGCTTGCGTTCGGCCGGTGCGCCAGGGCTTGGTCAGGAGAGACCCAAAAATATCAGATATTTTGCCCAGAAACACATAAAAAATTAAAACCTGTAAAGTAACGATCGCAACTAAATCAAGTCAAAATTTGGGTAAAAGTTGGACTACTTTTTTAAAGATTTACTTTTTGTCACATTGTGTCACAAAACCTGTGACCCCCCCCCCCTCGTGTCACGTCACGCTGGGGTTTTCTCTAAATATACCAGGAAAATGAATAATCGTATAAGAAAATTGAAAAAAAAGTTTTATTCATCACATTAATTTTAGGTCGAGTATTCTGTTCCGGAACAAACAATTTATTATTAATTCCAAACATATCTATATTAATTGCAACGACTTAAAAAATTGATGTTTGCAAATATATGTCGGACAATAGAAAATTAAAGGGAGATCTTGATGACAGGTTCCACAATAACGATAAATTTCCATAAATTTTAGAAATTATGGTAATTCATCAAACTTTTGATACATTTTTAAAATTATGGTAATGGATGGAAATATATCATAATTTAAGGAAATTTTAGGAATTCATGGTAATAGATCGGTAACTTTCGTGACCAGTCACAGGGATGCCTTGCCGGAAGACAAAATTAGGATCCGGCAAAATATGCCGGAACAGGAAATTAGAATCCGGATAAATATGCCGGAACAGAAAATTAAAATTCGGCAAAATATGCCGGATCCGTATACAATACGTTGATTTTATTATATTTCTTCAAGCCAAAAAAACTAAAAAAAACTAAATAAAAAAAATATTTCATACAGGAAATTTACGTGACATCACATACCCCAGAACCCCTCCCCCCTCTGTCACAGACTGTCACAATTCGGCTACTACCCCCCCACCCCTAAAACTGTGACATCCTTTATGGAAGCTCCCTTAACTCTTTTGCCGTAGTTTTTGGTAGAAAATTAATCTTTTTAGTTAAAAATTCATCACGTATGGCATTAATTTTATGTTTTATTTAGTTAAAAAATCAAATATTCCATTTCTTGTTAACAATTCATCTTTGTAGGTTAAAAATTTAATTATCTGGTTTAAAAATTCAACTATTTAGTTAAAAATTTGACTACTTTGTTGAAAACTCAATTATTTTGCTGGAAAATTAATTATTTTATAAGTATGTTGTTGAACATGTTTTTTTCAATATCAACTATTGTATTTTTTGTTTTCTTTTAATTTTAATCTGTTTTTATCGAAAGTTCAAGTGTTTGTTAAAAAAAATCATGTATTTTGTTAAAAATTGTTTCACTTTCAATCTTTTTTGATCAAAAATTGACCGTTTGGTTTAAAATTAATTTTTTTCGGTGTAAAATTCAAGTTTCTGGTTAAAAGTTGAACTATTTTGTTGAAAATTCATCTGTTTGGTTAAAAATTGGACTATATTGTTGAAAATTTGTGTTCCTTTCTTGAAAATTAATTTTTTGTACCGAAGATGTTACTTATTCATTTCTGGTTGAAAATGCCTCTGTTTTAAAATTTATCTCTTTTAGTATAAGTTCAACTATTCCATTTCTTATTTAGAATTCATCCTCGTAGCTTGACAATTTAACTTTTTGCTTAAAAATTCAATTATTTTGTTCAAAATTTAATTATTTTGCTGGAAAGTTAATTATTTTGTTAAAAATTTAAGTATGTTGTTGAAAATGTTTCTTATAAATATCAACTATTGTGTATTTCGTTTTGTATTAATTTGAATCTTTTTTGATCAAAAATTTGACCGTTTGTTCAAAATTTAATTTTGTGGGTTGAAAATGTAAGTTTTTGATGAAAAGTTGAACTACTTCGTGAAAAATTTAATTCTTTTCTTGAAAATTCAAGTGTTTTGCACAAAAGTCTTCTTTCTTTGTCGAAAATTGAAATGTTTTGTTAAAAATTCGTCTATAAATTGGTGCTTCTGGATTGAAAATTTATCTTTTTTTGTTGAAAATTTATTTGTTTTCTTAAAAACATCACATTAATAAAATCTTTGATCGATTTATATTTCTTTCTGTGTAATACATTCCTTCCTATTTTCTGATATCTCCTCCGACCGATATTTGTCTTTTAGACTGGAAAGAAGATTTTCCTTTAATCAGTTACTGCAAAAATCGGAAGACATAAAAGTAAACAATTACCAAACTATTATGAGACAAATGCGAATAACATGATATTTAAGAAATACACTGCAGTCCCGCTTTATCAATCGTGTCGGGGGTACCCTCAATGGCCTCGATGATAAATCGGGACTCTCTAAACCGTTCTTCTTCTCCTTCTTGCCCTTGCACTACCTTGTCTGACATATCGGGAACTGATAAAGCGGGACTGCAGTGTACTATGAAGTTGGCAGTATTCGTCTCAGCTCGTGCGGCCAGTTTCGCAGCCTTCGTGAAAAATACGCTTTTTCTCACTCGTCTGATAAAACACTATTTTCGTTTGGCATATGTATCATACACGTGTAAAATAATATTTGCAGGAAACTGATCCATTGCAAACGAAAGCTGAGAATGCTCATTTATACGAGATTGATTTGTGTGAAGAGGTTAGCCAGCTAAGATATATCCTACTTAAAGAACTTCAAGAATGAGATTTAGATTTAAAAGAAGTTGACATGGAAGTAGCGGAAAACGAAGTGCGTCCTCTTCAGTGACTTGTGAATTTCAGGATTTTGCGAGAGAGATATCTTGAACTGGCTAAAAAATTGCAGGATTTTTTCCAGGGGAACAACGGATGAGTTAACAAATTTTGTTACAACTTTTACGACTTTTAGAATTTACATAGGTAAGTCAAGGCCACTGATGTAACGTTCAAAATATTTCATGCAATACATGCATTTTATCCAAAACATGCCGAGCCACTGTGGTTGCTGCTTCAGGTATGTGTCTATGATGTGACGAACAAAGGGGGAAAATCGTAGGAAAAAGGATATTTTAAAGTCGTTGATTAAAGAATTGTCGTACGAGGAATAGTTCCACTGATATAAGGTTAGACTTATATTAGGTTAAACTGTTAGAAAATTCCATTTTTATTTTTCGTTTGAATTTTTAAAATATCAAAATGCCTGTTTGCTCAAAGTGCACTGCTGAGCCGTTGTTTCCATCGATCCAAGCCTTATATATTAATTATAAAATTACCCATGATATGCGAAATACGTCCCCTCACGTCTGCGCAGAGGAAAGATTTTTATTTCAGAAATCATTTTCTTCTTGGGCTCGAATGCGCAGACACTATCAAACATTTCATAAGTTCTCTAGCAATGCTGCACCTGGACATGAGACAGTTAGAGTAGTGCATGATATTATGCAAGAAATTGAAAACATCAATGACGAAGAATTTCGATGAGATAGATGATCACAGGAGAGCTGAATGTTTATATCTAAATTACGTAGTCGCCCTGCTTTTCCTTAAAGTCTTGCTTCTTGGATGCTTTTAGTGCTCTTTTTTCTTCTCTCGTTTCAGATAATTTACAATTAAAATATTTTGAAAATTCAGGAAATCTTATACCAGCAACTGAATGTATAGTAGGAGAAAGGTATGAATATAAATTTGTAATTAACAGAATTTTAGGAATGCCAGTTCCTTGCACAGCAACACAAATTCCATTACGTATGACATTAAAACAATTCGTTGAGCTTCCAGGTGTTCTCACAACAGTCTTAAGCCATGTGAATGAGGTAAAGAGTAGTGTATATTTTCAAATATTTTATATTATTCACAAGACAGAAAATAGCCGAATGAAAACTTCGAATTTTTCGAAAGTGTTGTTTCAGAATTGAATTTTCTTGCACGGAACGGAATTTGGATTAAAACTGAATCTGGAAATAAACCGGTATACTTTGTCCTTGGTTTAATTTAAAGTGATAATAAGGGATTAAACGAAGTATTAGGATTTGCAGGCAGTCTTTCTGCTAACGTGTATTGTAGATTTTGCAAGAGGCATAGAACTGATTGCTTGTATGACTGCGAGGAAATCTCTGATTACATTAGAAAATCATAAGATTATGAGAGTGATGTAACTCTAGGTGTGAATGTATCAGGGCTTGAAGAAAAATCCGTTTGGCTGGAAGTGGATTACTTTGATCCTGCTGAAAACTTTGATGTCTGTACTCTTCACGACTTCAATGAAGGAATACGCAATTATGCAATGTCTGGGAGTGAAGTGCGGACATTTGTACTTTGCTACAACTTCCTAGTTGGCGATTATGTACCATTAGAATGCGATGTCTGCAATTACTACCTCTTTTTGTGTAGGTTGATCGAATTTGTTTCATGCAGAGTCTTCCCGAGGCAGTGTCTGACGCAATTCAAACATTTAATATAAGAGCATAATTCCCTCTACCTAAACGTATTTGGTCCATTAAAACCAAAAATGCACTTGCTAGTACATTACCCTCACATTTTTATTGAATATTTTAGGGGAAGCATAAAGAAATTAAGGAGAGTGCGGTAGCAAGGAACTCACGAAAAAACGTTAATTTCACACTTGCACTCAAGCAACAATTAAAACTATTTTACCGTTTCACTTCAGAAAAGGGCTTACAAAATGTAGCGCTTAGAGGTCGCAGTCAAATTATTGAAAATGTTAAGTCATTAGGAAATTATGGACATTTTTCTGACAGTTTTCTTGATAACTTTAAAGAGAACTCCTACCTTAGTGTAAAATGGGTTACTTTTAAGGGTACGAATTATAGAGAAGGCATGTGCGTTGTTCTAGATTTAATTAATGATGGAAGTCTTCCTTCCTTTGGAATTATAAAGAAAATTTTGTACAATTCTAAATGTCAAGTTTGCCTCATTTGTTTAAAATTATTCACTAGCAGTTTCGAGTACAATTTAGGAGCTTATGGAATCGAAAATTCAAATGAATGGACATGCGTTTTAATTGAAGATCTCTTAAATCCGTTTCCAGTAATCAAAGCGATTTTGAGTAACGGAAAGAAAATCGCTGGTCTCAATCAGATTCTGTAAATATGTGTGGCATTTTTATTACGTATAATTAGGTTTTAGTAATGAACTATACATCATTGTATAATAATTTTATTGCAGTATTCATTACTTATTTCTTTAAAACCACCACCCAATCCCGCAGGGTGGAGATCGATGGGGGATCAATTGATGTAACCAAAGAGTTAGTTTTCTGTAAACCAACTAGAGCAGTACCCACAACCGAACTGTTGATTACTGCAATAGAATTGTTAGGTTACTGTGAAAGAAATGTACGGTTCCTTTAAACAAACAGTTCGGTTACTGCAGCCCAACAGTTCGGTTCTGGGTACTGATCATAAGCGAGCAGTTTGGTTACTGCAACCGAACTGCTCAATTAAAGTGACCAAATTTAGTACAACTGAACTAGTGTGTCAGAGCAACCCATGAGTAGGGTCAGTCCGTAGGCAACCCGACAATTCGGTTGGGAGAACCCGATTTATGTTTGTCGTAACCGAAGCTTTCTTTGCGTGTATGGACGTAAAGCAAGCTAAAGAGGTATGCCAGTACAGGACCGTGTGGCGAAAAATGGTTTATAAGAAATGTATGATGAACAGTGTCAGTAGAGTGTGAGACGCCTGATACGAAATACCTTGCATATAAATGAGCCCGCGTAGAGAGCTTCGTACACTGAATTCCCTGTTCCCCAATAGTATAACAAGGCAAGAATCGAGTGAGTCACCCTTACCCTGAAAGGGAATCGCCCGAGAGCTCCGGCTCTTGCAGTCAGCCACGTTGCATTGGGCTAACTCCCCAATGCAACGAATTATGTGGTTACGTCACCAGTATCGCGCAGTGCCACTCACAATAGGCCTCTCTCGGATGGAGGCCAGGCTTCAGTTGGGAGTGGTAGTAGGGCTGAACCGAGAAGACGACCAGGCAATGGCCCCGGACCAACGCGAGAACATCGATTTCAGTAGTCGGACCAACTCAGGAGGGACATCCTTACCTGTTGACAAAGAAGATCACCGGCGCGAAGAGGCTTCATGCAGAGGTTACATGACCATTGGGTCAATATGCACCCAGAATATGCTCATAAAACGCCTCAGTATTTAAGAGATCAGGTATTCTGTTAGCACAAAACCGGATATAAAGCTCTTTATCGGCAAGAAGAAGAGCAACATCCTCCAGCGAACATACCATTTGTTCCAGCAAGACCACCTTTGCATATAGCCGATAATGCCAACATACGAAGTGGGAGATCTATTCATCAAAAAGTCTTTCTCAGGATGGACGACCTCATTGCATCTTTAAAAGAGGACCTTAAAATCCTTGTGGAACGTCGATGAGTTGAAGTAACTTGCTTGAAGCACACGCAAGATGAGGAAAATCCATCGAAGTCTTGGTTCTTCATCGAAGAACGGTTCTGGCTACAGCCTGCTCAGTTCTAAGTAGCACAGATTCCCTTATGCGAATCGCACATCAACTCGAAGTCGTCAATGCTGAATATCAAGAAAACAGTTATGAACAAATTGCAGTTAACAAATTTGAAAAATAACACAAATTTTTGTTTGAAATTACAAAAATTTACAACGGTACTATCTTCAGTTCTAATGAAGATATTCAAGCGATTCATAATGCAAACTGTAACGCAAAGGCTCTGTAATTATTTAAAATCTCAAGAACGGATGTTATGGTTTTTTTCATGAAACTCACGATACTTTTGGACAATTTTTTGGTTGGAGTGTGTTAGAAACCAGCGGGGGTGATTTTTTTGCCGCCGGTCAGAAGAGGCGCCATTGTCTGGGCAAGAGTTCGGAAGCACGGGTCAATGAAAGGCATCAACGGTCGGCAGCAAAAAAGGCACACCCGCTGCTTTCTAACACTTGCTTTCCAAGAAAAAAATCTCTGAAAATATCGTGATTTTCACGAGAAAAAAAACAATCACGTCTTTCCCGGAGATTGTAAATAATTACAGAGCATATCCGTTAGAGTTTGGAGTTTGAATCGCTTTAATATCTTCATTAGAACTGAAGATAGTATAGATGCACATTTTTGTAATTTTCAGCAACAATTTTGATTATTTCTTAAATTTGTCAACTGCAATTTGTTCATTAATGTTTTTTTTATTTACATACAAAAAAATTTCCCATTGCATTTCGTACAGAAAATAATGCTCTAAACTTGACTCTTCTCAAATGTGCCTGAAATTCCTTACTTTTTTTTACATTTTTCAGTCTGCAAAGAACGCCAAATCCCGACGCGTAACATAGCTGACATACTGGGGTCTTCTTGACCCTAAGCAAAAAAGGCTTCCTGCAAATAGCCAATTGATTATTTTGAGTAGCTGAATTTTTTACACTCTTGAATAGTTACTTCAAAGAATGATTTGAATCATTTAGTTCAAAATTTATTTAAAAATAAAAAAAGATTGTAAAAGTTAAAACAGCGAAAAATGACATTTTTAGCAATAAAATTAATAAATTTTTTGTCTTTTTTAATAACCGTATAAGTACTATTTTAAAATAATGAAGGGATTTAAATAAGGTTCAACATGCCTGGGGTCTTTTTGACCCCAATATGCCAGCGCAGGGTTAAGCTCATTCATGTAGAAAATGTTGAGCTTTCAAATTACTATTTACTGATTACGCTATCATTTTTTTTTGCTGAGTTGTTAAGCTTCAAAGCCAGAGGCCAGCAATTTTCTGGACGATAGCAGATCTTGCGTACCTCGAATATACCTCCCTCGAGATAAAGGGGGTAAATATTTGATGGAATTGGAGTGTCTTCATCGAAGAACGGTTCTGGCTACAGCCCTCTCATTTCTAAATAGCACAGATTATCTTCTGCGACTCGCGCATCAACATGAAGTCGTCAATGCCGCAGATAGGGCAGCAGAGAAGCTTGGTCTCCCATTTGATTTCAGCGACACTATATATGGCGTAGCATCAGCAACACCTTTGTTGCTCAAAAGTCGTGTACAGGAAGCAGTACATTTGCTTCTACTAAGAGCACATGTTGAAAAGTCCATTCATGGTCAATTCTACGGCATTATACGCAGAGAAGAGCTATTGATGGGTCTGTCCAGCATATTTCTCAAGTCTGCTGGATTGAGATCGGTGGCTGAGGGATTTCTTTTTGCCTGTCAAGATGGCGTTAGAAACACCTTAGTTTACCGCGAGCGCATAATGAATGTACCTGTAGGTGATACCAACTGCCGAGCGTACAAACTAGAGCCAGAAGCATTTGGGCATGTTTTCAGTGGATGCTCAAAGTATTCATACTACTAGTACACAGAAAGACACAATGCGCCCAGGGGAAACTCGAGTCCGTTGTGGAGAATGATCAGTGTGAGATCTACTGCAATTTCTCATTCTCCACCACTCAACGTATCAGTGCCACAAAGCCACCTTGTAGTTCTCATAATCGGCTGTCTTGGAGGTATGAAAGTTTTATTTCTTAGTCAACTCAACAAAATGCCGGCTTGCCAGCGTCAGGCTCAGTCCATCGCGAGCCGGATAAAAAAGGCTGTTCTTCAGGGATCACCTCATCTGGCCCGCCAATACTGTTCCTCATAACATTCTAAAAAAATTGGTAGCTCTAAAAAAGTATCCAAATGTGAAACCTTTATCTCCAACTGTGCTCTTGCTTACTTTTCAGGATAGAAGGAACAGGAGTGGATGACGTACACGTTCCGGTTGCGTCGGGATTGGTTGCTTTAAGGAACCATGATCGTAGATTCTGGAACCTACAACTTCTTATACAATTAAATTAATACTCTTCACCGAGTTTCAAATAACTTTATTTTAGCACACAAATATTTTTTATTCCTATACAGTTTTATAAATTATTGGCTGAGATTTTTATGCCTTTTTATGTCCAACTGAGTCTCCGTCCAAAAGTTATTCTGTCTTATGTGTCATAGTTTCTAATTTAAATATTAATTAGTTCCTTCCTCAGCATAATATTATTTCGTGAATCAAAATTGACTTCTTATTCGAAGTATCGCTTGACCTCATGCAAATTTGTTGGCGAAAACGTGACGCTTACTTGAGCGTCCGCGGCTACCTTTTTGACAATGGGGCCAATCAAAAAATGCGTAACGCTTTTTTCAGAAAATTTTAACCCCCCGCCCCTACGTAAGGCCTTTACTATAGTAAGTATATGCAAATTTAACATTAGCGTAGCGCTCGAGATGACCCCCCCCCCC
>CAKNWW010280553.1:0-38663 GCA_932074435.1 Andricus kollari
ATCGTAGCCAATCACAGCGGTCGATGAAGTCACGTGACTCTTCAGCTGTTGTCGCTGCCTTGAGCAATCTTGAGTGAATGCGATGCACCGTGTGCATGAACCGGACCGTAAATCGTAACCGTAATCGGAACCGGGAACCGCTCGTCTGAATACGGCTTTAGTGTTGTTAACTTTGAAGCCGGGACCTTGGAAAGGTGGGCCTAACGTGCTCCAAAAGGACGCGTGGTATTTTGTGAAAGGTCCCTGGTAAAGGGGTTCGCCATTACTGGGGGAGATGGTGTGGGCTACATACCCCTAAATGTTTGTGGACTGTCACAAAAATCTAAAAATGCCTTTTTTCGATTTTTTCTTCGATTTAAGTTGTCGAAACGTCCCTCCGATACTTTCCCTCACGTAATCACCCTCTTTTCGTCTACTTTTCCTCCCCTCCCATAATTACCGTCCTCCCAATTCCCCTTCTTTTTCGTACTATCTCACCCCTGAATTCCCGTTTCATTTCCCCACCCTTCCCCCACTTCCCGCTTCCATACGTTCCCTGTCCCACTCACCCTCTTTTCGCTTACTTCCCCTCCCTTTCTCTATTATCCCTCCCCTTACTTCTCCCTTCACATTCATACCCTTCCCCTACTTATCTCTCTTCTACTCTCCTTTCCCTAATTCTCTGATTTTCCCTCCTCTACTCACGCTCACTTCCCTACTACCCCTCCCATGACTTCCTCCCCTTCGTCACTTTGCCACTATTTTCCACCCCCCATTCTTCCTACCCCTTTCCTCATTCCTCGCTCCTCACTTTTCCACACATTCCCTTTCGGAAAAGAGTACGATGGACGGACGAACACACGACCGAAACAATAATGGTTACTGCGCGAGGAAGAAATCTTAACAAATAGTATTTATTTATTTCATTTTCCTTATTTTTTTAGCACCTCATACTCATAAGTTTCAACTAAGTGAGGAGGCGTCACGTCCCCTGACTTTGGAAGTTTCTCTTCGGAGAGAATGATACGTAATTGGGATGAAGAGTAATTGGATAAGTGATACAGGTTAGAGGGATAATACGGATGGGGGTAAAAGGGTCAGGGAAAGACAGAGAGAAGGAGTTCAGCGATGAGTACATAGAGTTAGTTAGGGGTAATTGATAGGGGTTATTGAGAGGTGTGAATAATGTAGTGACAGGGTCAAATTTTGTGTAGGATGGAGGGTAGAGTGAATGGGATATGAGAGAAGGGTGAGTGATATAGAATAGACGAAGTGGAGAGAAGAGGGATGAAAGGGACGGAGAGCAAAAGGTTACAAATGTAGGGGAGACGAAGGTAGAGATGGATATACAGGTTGAAGCGTAGTGAAAAGAGAGATGTGAGCATGTAGGTGTATATAAGAGAGTGGCATAAGACTGATTGGGGTAGAAAAGAGAGGAGGAATGTTTTATGAGAGAGGGCACGCAGAAGTGGTGTCAAATAGGTGTAGAGGGAAGGGGAAGCACAGAGGTTACCATAAAGGGGGAGAGGGTATAATGCGTAGTCTAAGTGTTTTGAATTTCGCGCACGATTGAGTTGAAGAGGCTTTTTGGAGTAGAGAAAGGGATGGACAATGATGGGGGAGGGGGGGACTACTGGAGAATACATGGTTGCAATGTGACGAGAAGACATGTCACGCCCACCTGATCGCCTCGGTATCTAGTCTACGAAGTTCTCTTCGCTTTTCTCTTCTTTTTTGCTACTGCAGCTTCTTCTTCTCTTTCCTGCTGGTACCACCAGGGTATGATAAAGAGGACAACTATATTCGCAAGCGGGAACGACCCGCTTGTATTTTAACGAACGTGCGTGCGCACGGCACTCGATTTATGCGGCCGTTTATCAATCCTTGGCCGGGGATGAAAACGTAAGTGAGAGAACGGTTGGACCGCGGACGCGTAACGAAAGAAGGCCTAGTTGGAATCTCCTAATGATTCTTTTACGTTACTCGAGATTGAGAATTCGCCACGAGGCTAATGATAAGGAAGAAAGCAGATATGCAAAGCATTCGATACATTGCGCGAATGCAATGTAATCAATGAGGACACCAAATAAGGGGTTACCGTAATATTCGCTATGCAAATTCGTGGCTCTAGTGATAACCTTACCACCTCAATAGAAAGAGAAGACGAGAAGAGGATTTTATAGTAGGGTCGTAAAATTCTGGAGAGCCTCATTATCAGGGAATTTCATGTCCAAGAACAATAACTATACATATACCAATTTTTACTACCGTCCAAAACGGTAGGAGTTCAATTTCAACCGATAAAATGGTGTAAAGGCGTTTCCTGTTTCGTTATCAGTGAATTAAACTAAGAAACCAATACAATTTTATGCAAAAGCACTAGTTGAATAATTATGTTTGTGTATGCGAAATAAATTACAATCAGTGTTTAGGAAAATTATGTGCAAAGATAATAATATTTGTTCTTCACTTTTTGAAAAAGGCCCTGATCGATTTTTTTTATTCTGGTATTAAGATTCACGTGGGGGACCAGACATTTAAATTTCATTTAAACTCGGTTGAGCATAAAATAACACATGATTATTTATTCGTTATTTATTATTTTATAATTAACTGATATCTTATCTCGAATTCTTGCTGCTTTTAAACATGGGACGAAGGCTTTTAACAATTTTGCAGCGAATTTAAAATGCTTTATTTACGGTCGTAAAAAATATTTGGGATTTTACGCACGTTGGGAGTGTTTAGGGCCGGTAACCGAACTTCTCAGGTCTCAAGCTCGAATCGATTGCTTGGTTGGATTGAACCCTTCTCCTCCCTGGCCCTTACAGCCCTTACTTTTACCTTTTACCTCGTTATCTGTTCCTCTTTCGGCGCGACGAAGGCGACAAAGAAGCCGCCCTAGATTGAAATTGTGACAATGTCGGTGAACCGAGTGTCTGCGTGTATAAAATTTACGGGGATATTCAGGCTTTACGTCTGGTGTAAATTCCTTATCTGCCCATGTATCATTCATCTTGGATCTAAGTTTCAATATAATTTTGACAAATTTGTACGAAGAGATGTTTATCGTTCACTCAGGAAATTATACTCGTAATTTTCTATAATCTCTGTTATTTTTAAATTATTTTCCTATTTTTGCCCCCTCCCCCACACACTCCTTATTATGAGTCGATTTCAATTCTCGTTTTATTTGACTAACGAAAATTTCTTCGAAATTCTGCAAATTCATCCCCTACCTTCCTTTCGCTTTGTTTTCAATTTTCCAAAGTTTTCCAACTCACACGGAGAACTTCTGATACGTTAAAGTAATAAGATGCGCTTTTCAACCAATTGCGAGACAAATGGCTCTAAACAAATCCACCATGTACTGCGATACGACAGTCTTTCAAACTCCCGGTTAGACCAGGCCGAGGACCAGGCTGTAGCGCTCAGGGTCGGTAACCGGAAAGTTCGGGCTCTATTCCTGCTGCCGGCATTTTTTACCAATTTATTTACGCAAGCTTTACCACTTTTATTTCAATAAAAGCTTCTTTAGAGAAAATTATTTTTTTTTATTTAATTGAACATTTACATTTTGGTTATTATTATTTTCATATAAGATGAAAATAAAATGTACGAATTAGTATAATAAGAATAAATAGAATATTCAGATATAAAGAAATAGTAAAATAAAATGATATGTAATTAAATTAATAAAAGTCATTTTTATTATTATTATAATATTCATATTTTGAAATTAGAGTAATGAGTGATATATTTTACCAGCAAATTGCATAAGGAATAAACATTTTGCAATGATGTCGCTGCACTGACTTACGAGTATTTTGGAAAAAAATGCTGACTGCAGAATTTGAGCCCGAACAATTTTCTAACCATAATAGTGAAATTTAAAAAAAAAAGATGAATATTTAACTATTTGAAGAATCTTCAACCGACAAATTACCTATTAACCAAACAGGATACTTCTAAACAAAATTGTTTAATATTTAATAATTTTTTTGAATTTTTAACCAAGAAAATGAGTTTCTTACAAAATTGTTAAACTTTCTACAAAGTAGAATAATTGATAAGCAAATAATTAAATTTTCAAACAAAAATATGAATTTCCAACCCAGGAGATTAATTTTCTACCGAAAAATAAGAATGTTCAACCAAATACATTTATTTCCAACCAAGTAGTTGAATTTTCACTTTGAAAAATGACTCATCCACAAAATTGTTTAATTTTGTACGAATTATATAATCTTTTGAACAAATATTTGAATTTTCAACCAAAAACATGAATTTTCAACTGAGAGGGTTAATTTTATACCAAAAAGACGAATATTAAAAAAAAGGCATGAATTTTTAACCAAGTAGTTGAATTTGCAACTAAAAAAGATAAAATTAGGGCCAAATAGTTGAATGTTCAACTAAAAAATAACCATTTTTTGATAAAATACTTAGAGTTTCAACCAAAGAGATGAATATTCAACTTATATGATGCATCTCGAACCAAAAAATGAATTTAAAATAAAGTTTAACTTTCAGCAAAGTAGTTGAATTTTCAACCAAGAAAATTATTTTCAACCAAAAGGGACAAATTGTTAACAAAATATATGAATTTTTAACCACATAGTTAAGTTTTCAACTAAAAAAGATAAATTTACAATAAAAAATAGAATAGTTAAATTTTCAGTTGAAGAAATTAAATTTAAAAAAACGAATATTCAACAACATAGTTAAATTTTCAACCAAACCATTTTCAACTAAAGTCAAGAATCTTTAAACACAACAATGGATTCGTATCAAAGTACTTCAACTTTAACCGAGTTAATTAATCTTTTACAAAAAAGTTGAATTTTTAAACAGAATCATGATTTTTCATCGAAAAAGAATACTTTGCTACCGAAAAGACGATTTTTTAAACAAAAAACATGAATTTTCAAGTAAAAAAGATTCATTTTCAACCAAAAATGGAATATTTTAATTTTTAGGTGAGAAAATCAATTTTCAACAAAAACATAACAACAAATATTCAACAAAATAGTTCGAAATTGTTTAGATTGCCTATGTGAATTACTCCGATTCAGATGAATTACTCTGAATTGTAAGTAAGCTACTTGGAATACTTAAATTACTTTGAATTACCTGGATTGCAAGTGGATTACGAGTACACCTGATTAGAACTGGATGACTTTAGATTTGAACTGGATTACACTGGATTTTAAGTGAAGTATACTGGATTACAAGTGGATTACTGCAGGATACCGTGATTAATCCGAATTACTTGAATTACCCTGGATTAAAAGTTGATTACGGTAGATTACACATTATTACTTGAATTTCACTGGACTACCAGTTCGGGTGGCCGAGCGGTCCAGCGGCTTACCAGAGTCGTTCCCCCCTCGACTCGCTCATCGCGGTCCGTGTAACGTGCGTGGATTTTATTAAAGCCGTTTTTTCTCGATGTTGGCTGAAAAGCGCATCTTATTACTTTAGCATATTAAAAGTTTCATTATTAACTATTACTGGAGGAGTATGAATTCAAACAAAATTCCAAATGGTGTTTATTAAATATCTATTTTTTCATACGACATACATAATGGATGTTCATAACAAATCAAAAAATTATGTGGGGCTATTTAAATGCCATCTCAAAGTTTCGTAAAAGTGACAAATTACATATGGGTTAGGTTCGCCTATTTTCAAGGCTACCCCAACTACTGCTTTTCATGTCGTCGATTTATTTTACATTATTATAATTCTACCTGACCATTACAATGTCATCGATCTACTCGTAATGATTAGAAACCATATTAGGATATCGACTACTTATTAGTAATACCACTTACTGGCTACTACCTGTTGCCAGTTATTTCTTTTATTGTTATTATCATTGCAGCGTAATTCCTTTGAAGGTTAGGATATCTACCACATGCCTCTGCAGGAAAACGACGTTTCAGCCTGGCAGGGTGATTCATGGATGAAAATTATTTAGTATCGTGTGGCAGGGCCGTATTATGTGCCATTATCCAGGATTCGCTTTATGATTGCTGGGATCTTAACGTCTGCAACTCCCCCTCTTACTTTGCGTTACTTGCAATTGCACCTACTAACTTCGCGGAGATACGCACGCCTGTTTGTGTATAGACACGTGCATATATAAATCCGCGACAAAAGTCGCGGTAAGCACAACTATTTTCTCCCATTATACGTATCCCACGAACCCATATAATAGTTGGAAAGTCATGATGAGAACGTTCAATCATACACGCTCGTACATTAATTGAATTCGAACTTTGACAAGAAAATTTGTCAAATAATTTGCTCAGAGCTGCACTTTTTGTGGTAAAACATATAATGGAATAGCGATCCCCCTCTTCGCCGCAGGTTTCAGTTTAAGTGTCAGAAATCATCATAAGATCCATCAAGTGAAAAAAATAAGTGAAAATTGTCACAGGATTGAGTACGTCAGGCATTACCTGGAAGCTTATCAGGAATTGGGGCAGTCATGGTATTGGCGTACTTGGGGGATAAGTTAAACTGTTAGTTCCTTCGATCTCCTGTGGAAGGGGGAATTTAGGTACACTTAGTAAGTTTAGGTTCTCTATATTTGTTAGAAAATGATGAAGGCTGGTGTGGGGTAGCAAGGAAACAATGCATTGTTACTTTAAAGTCAATAAAAAAAAGTTCGATTGTAATCTGACTTCTTCCAATCTAAGTATTATCCGAGTTCTAACCTACGAGTAAACACACTCATACCACATAAAAAATATTCAGTTAGTTTTGTAAACTTCGCCCAGATGTAGGCTCCGGAAGCTACGATCACGATCCTTCTCCGAAAGATTGATGCCGATGCAACTGGAGGTTATATTTTGTCCATCTCATGACTTTCCACAACACGAGAAAAAGATCGAGTCGGGAAAATCACTTCACAGTGATCCGGTAAAGGCACCAGCACGAGGCACTGTTCAAGAGTCACTTATTTAAGTTAAGAATACTTTACGTTAAAATAAGCATCAAGAGTAGACTGGTCGGAAATCAAATTGATAATAAATATCACTGTAAGTAATTTAGCGCGTCGAACTTGGTCACAGAAAGAGGTCACAAGCACCCTGTACATAAGTCGGAACGGAACTGAAAAGAGAAAACTGGATATCGTCCAGGCAAGCCGAGCGAGCTACCACAAGAACAACAACACTACCATTTCACGCCCACGGTCGCAAGGTCTCAAGCGACAGACAATAAGAAAAGTGACCGCGCGGAACAATAACGTCAAGCACATGCTGCCAAATAATCATAAAGCTTGTTAGGAATAGTAAATATTTCTCAATTATAAGCTTATCTTAGATTTTAACTAAATCAAATTGAGTACGCTCAAAAAGTATTAACAATATGTAAATGTCTAAAAAGGATATGCAGAAGTAATTTATCTAATGTTGTCTTAATTAACTTGAAATATTTCTGATTCCTTTCTTTTAAATTTTCCATAACGGAAAAGCTTATCTAATAATAAAATTAAAAAATTTGATTTTTGAATGCCTTAGTAACTCACTGAAAATTATCTCTTCCTTCTTCTCTCAATTGTCCCCTACAGGAAATTGATTAGAAGATCATTATGTAGACCTCAGAAGTGCATTTATGATTTATTGCTACTTTCCTTTGCAATCAGCGATTAATCTCATCAATGTCAACTTGAGAAATAACCGCCATCTATACGATGTATGATCGTAATTTGCTGTTATAGAAATTAGATTAATTAGGGCAATTAAATTATTAGCTTATAATTATTGTATGTTGCTTAGGTTTCTATCATCAAAATATCGATCAAAATAACTTTCAGTTACATGCAAAAATGAGTCTATATAAAAATGCTCTAACAACATCAGCTAGTACTAAAAGGCAAAAGAATTCTTTTCCCTTATCTGAATAATTTTCTTACAAGAAGAACCTCAAGTAAAAAAGACTGAACGAAAATCTTCCTTCATAATAGTTAAAGAAACTAAATTTGTGCATTTTTAACAAACTATTAACAAAATTAACACATTACAACAGCAAATTTTATTGTTCGATTCAAATCTTAATGTCAGGACCTTTAATTTGAGATAGTCCAGCAAAAATTGGACTAATAGATAAGCTTCCAGCATACAGTGGTCTAAAAAACGAAATTTTTTCATTTTTTTATCTTGCAGCCTTGGATAACAATAAAACAAAACTATGACATAGAAAATATAATTTTTTAATTTACACTTACATGTCAAGACCAAGACTTACATGTCAGTTTGAGCCATTCCCGTAAAAAAAACCAGACTAATGGAAACGCTTCCAGCAGTCGTCTGGAAAACGAAATTTCCTTATTTTTCAATCTTTTATAACAACGAAACTTTAGAATCGCACAGAAAATTGTTTAATGCACATCACATTTCAAGACATTCAATTTAAGCCATCTTCGCAGATAATCGATGTAAAATTTTCTTGTGTGATTCACATCTACATTTCAAGCCGTTCAATCTGAACCATCCCTGAAAAATATCGGACGAAAAGTGAAGTTTCCAACATTATAGTGGTCCAAACAAAAAAATCCTCATTCATAATATTTATTAACCACTGTTAAAAAATTAACGACACTTTAATATATCGAATTTCATTGTTTTATCTACATCGAAATTCCAAACGTTTCAATTTGAGCCACCTGCCCAGTTAAATAAAAATTCTCAAATTTTCTAATAAATTATTAAAGATATTATTCATGTTTTTCACTGGAAACAAATTTGATTTTAAAACCTAATTTAATCTAAAATCATAAAATTGCGCCTTCGAAACTTTAGGATTTTATATTAAAATTATTTTATTTGAAATTCAAAAAGCCTTGAAATTTATAGGAATTTTAGGGTGTGTTACTATTTTTTAACGGAATTTCACATTTTTAAATAAAAATCATCATTAAAATTTCCGATTTTGAACCATTTTAGGTTATGTTAGCATTTCACACCGGAAAATGGTGTTTTTAATAACAAGTTATCAAATTTTAAAGATTAAAATTTTGTTAATAATTTATGTTTTCCAGTTTATAATTGTTTTTTTATCGAAATATAACATTTTTAAACACAAATCATTAGATTTTAAGGATTCATAATTTTTAAGCAATTTCAGGTTTCGTTAGAGCTTAAACCCAAGAATTGGTATTTTAAAACAAAAAGCACTATAGTTCAAACAAGATTTGCAATTTTTGGACAGTTTCAGATTATATTAACAATTTTCACAGGAAATCGGTTATTTTAAATAAGAATCATTATATTGCGAAGAAGATTTACAATTCCGAACGATTTTCTGTTATGGTACTTTAGTGTTTTCCGATGGAAATTAATGGTGTTTTTGATAAAAAATGATTATTTTTCGAATAAAATATTTAGAATTTTTCAATAACTTTAGGTTATGTTGGTGCATTTTACTTAAAATTTGTATTTTTAACCAAGATTCATTAGATTTTTATCCAATGATTTTTGTTTAAAATAATAAAGTTTTCAAGCTTGTACAATTTTGATGTGTTATTTTTTTCATCAGAAATTGAAATTCTTAATCGACAATGATTAGATCATAAAGAAGAATAATAGTTTCTCAACAATTTTAAATTACATTGGCATATAGCGTCGAAAGTTGGTATTTTTAAACAACACTCATTATAATTTGATCAAGATTTAGAATTTTTTAACAATTTTGAATTGTGTTAATGTTTTTAGTCGTAAATGGGTATTTTTAATAAAAAATGTAGATTTAAAAAAAGATTCACAGCTTTTGATAATTTTAGGTTATATTGGCGATTTATACCCGAAATCGCTACTTTTAGTAAAAATATCATTAAAAAAATATTAAAAAAGATATTTATTTTTCTTTTGTAAAATTTTACGTTATGCTGTCGGTTTACATCATATAGATTTCAAACACGATTTGCAATTTTTTAACAATTTAGGGTTATGCTAACGTCTTATACCGGGGTTTAACATTCAGTCATTACACTCACAATTATTTTATATTTTTTGCGTTTCATACGGGAAATCGGTACTCTTAACGAAATCATTGGATTTTAAAGAAGATAACGATTTTTTAACAATTTTAAGTTATTCTCGCATTTTTCACAGGAAATGGGTATAAATTTCAAAGAAGATTTACAATTTTTTTGACAATTTTAGGATATGTTTACATTTGTCACTGAAAATCGGTTATTTTTAACAGAAAACCTTAGATTCCAGAGAATACTTACAATATTGAAACATAATTAGGTTATGTTAGCGCCTTTCACGGGATATTGGTTATTTTAAAGAAAAATCATTTGACTTTCAAATTAAACTTACAATTTAGTTAAGATATTAATTTCCATTAATTATATCAAAAATATTGTACTGGCTTTTCTTTTTATATTTTAGATAATAGAAACTATGAATTGAAGGATCACGGGGTATAAGAGCGTTAATGCCAAAACTCGAATTTTACAGAAGACAAAAAACTGTCCAACCGGAATGCATAGTCCATATATTACGTAATCAGTTTTTCTTTTGTTTAAATAAAGACGAAAAGAGGATTGCTATGAAGTTGAAAATGACACAACGATATAAACAAAAGAAAAATTGATTACGTGATACAGGCAGGGTCGACTTCCATGGGCGCGTGTGATCGCGTATAGCGACACTAGCGCATCTACAAGGAGGTCGCAAACTAAAATGTATCTATGCCTTCGTCCACGTATGTGTGTATATTATTTGAATGTATTGCATGAATTAAAATTAGAAAAAATTATTATTATTATTGTATCATTAAGCCGTTTCCCTTTCGGGGTAGGCGTGAATTGCTCGGTTGGAAAGTGGTAGTGTGTGGATGGGTATATAGGTATAAGGTAG
The DNA here is from genome assembly GCA_932074435.1 of Andricus kollari. NCBI lineage: Eukaryota > Metazoa > Arthropoda > Insecta > Hymenoptera > Cynipidae > Andricus > Andricus kollari. Next base: position 10,860 of record CAKNWW010280553.1, read on the forward strand.
ATAGGTATATAGGTGTAAGATATATATATTTTAAATTGATCTAGAGCGCTCGTGTTATTTATTTGAATAACACGTTCGCTCCGCAACACTGCTTCGACCCAGGTTGCTGATCAATCTCTCTAGCGATCACCCCACGTGGAGAGCCTCACAAACTTGTTGTGTGTGGCTCCCCACTTGGGCCCATTAGTATCCAAGGTCTTTGTTTCAGGCGTCATTCACTCTACTCACATTCTTTTTATAAACTATCTGTCGCCAAACTTTTCTGTCCTGGCATACTCGCCCAGCTTCCTCCACGTCCATGCATTTTTTAATGCAAGTTCTCCTGATTTTATAGAAAAAATAAACGCATTAATTCAAAATTATACAAATTTATGACGAAAAATGTGTAAATAATGTTTCGTGTTTCATTTTTCGGCATAAATTTGTACGGCATAAATTTGTACAATTCTGCATTAATTCTTCAATAAATGAAGAAATACATGGCAGATAAAATGTTACTTTTTCATGACATGTTATTTATTCGCATTAAAATAGAGAAATGAAATCAGTGATTGGTATTTCTTTTTTCTCGCACCTTTTGGACGAACATCCTGGCACAGTACATTATTTCTAATTACTTCAAGTATTTTCAGTTTTCACTTCACTGACTGCACTTCAATATAACCTCGAAAAATATTTGAAAACATTTGCATAGCGGTGCGAAAATATTTTAAGAAAATATTACCCCCACTTTTGCCTCTACAGTAGAGCCATCTAACAGGAGGTCGATAACTACAAAAGCATACGCAATCACACGCGCCCATGGGAGTCGACCCTGCCTGATGTAATATATGGACGACCCCTTGTCAGTTGTATGTCGCTCCCAAAAAAACGCTGCTTTTGTCTCAGAAAGAATAGCAGAACTTTTATATTTATCAATATAAAAAAAGTACTTTTGAGCTACTACTTAACTATATCAAATGTCGAAAGGACCATCCTGAAAGAAGTCCTATCGAAATATTCACACGCACAGAGTTACATAACTTTATATATTTTTTAATTAAACAAAAAACAAGAAAGTAATTTTGGGATATTACTTAGCTCTATATTTATTGGTGAATAATTCAGTCTAATTACCTTAAAAGAAAAATAACACCAAATATGGATTTTGACCCACTTCTAAATCGAACTCGACCATAATCTTCTACCGCGACATGAGTTAGGTCAAAGCAATTAGTTTAAATCAAATAAAACACACAAATGCACAAATTTTATAGTGATATTATTTTACATTTTTAAAAATCGCGTGAGACAAAACAAAATGAAAATCGCGTGTGAGCTTGTTTTCTAGTTCTGTTGAAAATTTCGACATAGATTATATCAATAAATTACACTGTAAAAAATTTCTGTTGGAATGTTCTATTAAATGTATTGGAAGTTTATTTCCGGAGTACTTCTCATACCTCTCATACTTAAATAGAGGATAATTCATTGCTCAATATTCTTTGAAAATGCAACATCCGTACTAGAATTTCACCTTCCAATATCGGTATTTCAATTTTGCCTTACATTCGTTTAGTAAATGTGTGGTAAATCCCAAACATTTTTAACAAAGCATTTACACGATGAAATCACAGCATATTAAAAATCGCATCATCCTGAGCATACTTCATATTTGCAATGAAAAATTGAGGATGAGCTAGCAACCCCAAATTACCCTACGAGTATAAAGCTGACCATATGGTTTATTCCAGGTAGCAATTTCCCAATTAAAGTAGAATTACAATCTTTTTCCGTTATTATTAATCGTTCCGGCTGCCAGACAGGCTTCAGAGCAACATAAAAGTGTAGCCTTCTACTCCGCGAGCAAATGGAACGCCGCGCCGCCAGGATCTATCTTCTAAGAGGAATCATCAAATCGCATTCCTGGCTGTCCCCGATGTCGTCGCTGTCGTCGTACACTCGTATAGATCCCCCGGGGGATCGAAACTGTGGTTGCTCGATGATCACCAAAGGATGCCGATTCTCAGTACCCGAGTACACGTATGTATCTATCTATGTAGCTTCCTTCACGTTCGTCTCTCGTCAAGTCTTTCGGCCAGTCGCTCAGCATTGCTAATTGATGAAGATGTACTTACATACGTATACTGAACGCTCTTTCATAATTTGTCTCGTAAAACCGAGTTCATGTCAAGAAAAGAGAAGACGCGAGTCAGTTCTTACCTGGTGTTTGTATCTTTTTCTTTTAACAGCGTTGTTGCATGATTTGCAAAAATGGCATTTTTCAATAATTAATTAGCTATTCTTTACATTGGGAGCATCCACATACTACGTGGACACTCTAAAAGAGGGAGAGGAGGCGGCTCTAACGTCGCAAAGTGCCACACACGAGGGTAGTCGCAAAGGTTTTGTATATTCTCTGATCAAAAAATACAATTTAAGTCCGTGTCGATTACATTAAAGATTAATATTACCGCAAAAAGAGTTAGGAGTTGCATTTTTAACCTAGTAGTTTAATTTTCAAGCCAGAGACCAATTTTTTAGAAGAAAGTTGAATTTTCAATCCGAAAAATTGAATTTTTGACTAAAATGTTTATTTTCAGCCAAGATAATTATTTTCTCTCAAGAAGATAATTTTTTTACCAAAAGACGAATTTTCAACAAAATACAGGAATTTTCAACCAAGTAGTTGAATTTCGAAGTGAAAAAGTCAAGTTTGGAACCAAAAATAGACCAATTAAATTTGCAGTTAAAAAAATTAATTTTCTAGAAAAAAAAAACGAATATTATGCACCAGTTGAATTTAACGAAAAATACGAATTTATAAAAGAATAGTTGGATCCTCGACCAAATAGATGAATTCAAAAAACAGGTTTGATTTTCTATGCAATTAGATAAATATTTAACAAAATAGTGAAGTTTTCAAGCTTAAAAATTTGAATGATTTAGAAAACAGAAAACTTTTAGCCCGAAAAAAGATAACTTGCAACAAGGAAGTTAATCTTCAACAAAGAAAAATGAATTTACAACAAAGAAAAATGAGTTTTCAACGATATAGTTACATTTTTAACTAAGAAAGGAAAATTTTGAACCAAACATGGATATCGTTAAATTATTAGATTAAATTATTAGAATCCTCAACCAAAGTGATGAATTCAAAGATATAAGAACATATATAAGAACAAAGTATTAGCTCAAAAGCAATTTTTTTTTTCAATTAAAAAGTAAAAAAGTTCGGCAACTCTTTCTGAGTCAAAATCGGCGTATTTGGCACGCGCCGTACCTTTGACAAGAGCTTTTCTCGGAGGCATTTGCTTCACTCAGGATCTTTTTGCTTCCTCATAGAGGAAGCTTTGTAATGGTAACATTTTCCAAACATTTTTAATTTATTTAATTAAACCTTCCTTATTCAAAAATGTCTAATAAAATGTTTTAAGCAATTGTCCGGATGTCAGACATTTTTGTGAACACGATAACTTGAAAACGCTTGCAGATAAATTGATGAAATTTGGATGGCTTATTTTCACTACTAATATCTTGAAATTGACCAAAGGATTTCTAAAATATTTATTGCATTTTTTGTCAGCAATCAATAATATTTTAGAAATCGGTTTTTCATAGTAAAACATTTTTCATTAACATAATTCAAAGTTTATGCAATAATAATAAAAGATTCATCGGTTCGAGAGAAATCGATTGACCTATAATATTGATACATTTTATTGAAGAGTAAGAAAGCTATGGTAATTCATAATATTTGAAAATACGGGTTTTTATAGTAAAACTTTTTTCTTTAACATAATTCAAAGTTGATGCAAGAATAAAAAAGATTCCTTGATTCTACGCAAATCGGTTGACCTATAATATTCAAACTTTTTATTGAGGAGTAAGGAAGCTATGGCCATGCATAACATTTGAAAAAACGGGTTTTTATAGTAAAACTTTTTTCACTAACATAATTCAAAATTGATGCCAGAACGGAAAATATTTCTTGATTCCAGGCAAATCGATTGAACTGTAATATGATTACACTTTATTATCGACATAATTCAAAGTGGATGCAAAAAAATCAGAAAGCTGGGAAAGGAATAGGGTGCGACAGAACTTTTCCGTTCCCTTTTCCAGCTCCAAAAATTACCATTTCAAATACAAAATTTGATTTGTCTTATTTGCCATTTTATTTTAAAAATTGTTTCTGTTACTTTGTAATTTTGTATTTTTTTTGTAAATTTGTATTTTTCAACTGATCAAAATAAAAACTTTAGTTTGTCTATTATTTAAAAAATCACTAATGCATCCTCTATGAGGAAGAAAATGCATTTGCTAACGGTAAGTAAAGTGCTGGTGAAATGAGCACCATCTAATTATAAATACAAACAAAGTAGAAACACTCGAGATGGAATTCACAGCTAGTTTCATAATTCGATAGAGCTAAGTACTAGCCCAAAAGTACTTTTTTGTTAAACAAATTAAAATCAATCAAGTTAGACATTTTTTTGTATCTCCTGTCGAATTCGAGTTTCGGCACTATCGCACTTATCCCCCGGGGTCCTTCATATGTATCCTTAGCTAATAATTATTTTGGGCAAGTAATTATATAAAGAAATTATTCATATCAAGAACTCTACTTTTAATTTTGAAGGAAGCATTTTATATTTTTTATTTGGTTATAACAAACTTTAGAATGTTTAAATTTCTTTCAAATTACTGATATCAAAATATATACTATTATATAACTGCTTCTTCTTAGTTTTTCGGAATTAACCACTTCCCGCATGTTATACATGCCTCGAAAAGGGAACATTCCATACATGCTTTGCAAAAAATTTTTTTCGCAAAACTTGCATGAAAATCGCGATATTCCTATGCCTGTAAAGTAGACGCAAGACAGTTGCTTTTAGAGCAATCGAGCAAAAATAAATGTGGCACATGCGCAATCTGCGGTTCGAAAAGTGAGAGGATACTAAATGACAGAGGGTAAGAATGACTTTGCACTATGTCAACCTAACCTCAATATTTCTGAGTTATCTTGCGATCCACTCATACAGGCATAATAAAGTTACACTTTGTCATACAGATGTTGTAAAAAATATCGTATGGATCATGGGAAAAATAAACTTAAATTTTGTCCAACAGACGTTCAAAAACTTTCAAATTCAATATTTACGCGTACCGATAAACTGAAGTTCGTGGCAACATATATTCCAAAAATGTTACTTCATTTCTATATCCTTCCACTTCAGTATCTGAAAATGTTGCCTAATTCACTTTCGAAACTTTAGAATTAAACCTTTTGTCCCTCATCCAACCTCAAATTTTGCGAAAATAAGTACCACGATAATAACATATGTTTCAATTGTTCGAAAGTGAAAGGCGAATTTTTGAATGACAGTCGAGATCTGAATGAAGAGAACTGGATTTTAAATAATTTTTTTAGGTATTACTAATCTGATTTTGAACGTGCTGTAAATTATCTCATTCACGGAAAAAATTTATCCGTAAAAAAGTCACGAACTCGTAGCTAGGTCTCGGATATGAGACAAATTTATCGGATATTGATGTATTTTCGTAAATAAGCTGCGAACTTTGAGAAAGAATTGACGAACTGGATTTGAAAATTCTAAAACGGTTCATCATTTTTTTTTACGTGAGTAATTACAAAAATATTACGAGTGATTGGGAAAAGATTCTCAGAGCACTCACGAGCTTGCCCGAAAAATCTGGGAACTAGAACGTAGGTTCGCCTGTACGTGGCCCGCACTCACGCTTGCGGTGCGTGTGTGCACTCGTATGTGTGCTTCGACCTCGTCGGACGAGTGGCTAGAAGTTTTATAATACATACTTTGTTGCGCCTCGGTGGCTGCGCGTGTTTACGCACTCCTGGTTTATGTTTACAAACTGGTGAGTGAGCAGTCTCTGAGGGTTCGAATCTTCTGAGTTGCGAATTTATAAAATAATATAAATTAAATCGCACAAATAAAATTTTTCCTTTTTATATTTCAGTCTGAAATTTTCGGGAACTGTTCGTAGGAAATTCGAACTGTTCGTAAAACACTTCGAAATTTATCCATACATTTTTCATAGAAAGGAGAATGTAATGTTTCATTTTTTTATCTCGTATCCGAGACCTAGCTACAAGTTCGTGACTTTTTCACGGATAAATTTTTTCCGTGTTGTTAATAAAAATTATTACCTTGGGTGTGGGATGGAAATAAGACTATAAAGTGTTAATCAAAGCTTTTTTTTGCTATAACATAAGAAAAGTTTATTTACTTTTCTTGAGAATGTTAGAATTGATATTATCATTTTTATATTGCCATTTTTAGATGAAAGTTGCTCCCAGTGAGACCCTGCGTTGGTTGTTTAACCTTATTTTTAAATTATATATGTATATATAGAAACTGATAATAAGTTTAATAAACTTGATAATCACAAAACACCCTGATAAAGGATTTAATACACTGTACAAGATGCAGTAATAAAAATTAGATAAGGCAATTTAAAAACGTTAAGTAGTAGTGTCTTCGGCATAAAGAGATATGAAATGGAAGACCTTGTACGTAACAGTAGCTTGCACCTTTTTAAAGTGCCAAACTTTGCCCTGCCCCTGTCCACTTACCCCCTTTCCTGATACTCAGCGCTGGCCCAGCCTTGGCCCAGGTCTAATTAATCCTTTGTCAGCCTTAGAACATCCCCTTTTCCCTCTCATAATTGTTTCGCTGTTTCAAGAATTTAACTTATATCATTTTGCCCCAACCATACAGAAAAAACAAATTGTAATCTTTACCCACATTTTAGAGTAATCTTTATACCTATAACAAGAATTACATTCATATGGTAAGATTTGCCCACCACATTGGGTATGGCTACTATGCCAACTTTATTATATCTTCTTTTATTTCCATGCAAACAAATTCATCTTCACCCACTTGAAAATAACCCGCAACGAAAAGTAACTTCGGTTTTTGCTATGTTTATACCACCTGATGCTACAGTTATGTCACTTTGCTCCAACCTTATACCACTTTTCCCTAACCTTAACTTTCCCTTTGTTCAACTTTAAACCAAGTAGTTGATTTTTAACAAACAACAAATTAATTCTCAACGAAGCATGTAATAGTTAATATTTCAACAAAAAAAGATTTTAATTTTAAATCAAAAACAGTTTGATTCAACCTACAAGACGAATTTTGAACAAAATAGTTGTATCCTCAACCAAAACAGATTAATTTTTAACCAAGTAGTTGCATATTTAACCAAAAAGGATGAATTTTCAACCAAGAAGTAGTTTCTACCGAAATAGATGAATTTTCAACAAAATACATGAATTTTCAACAAAATACATGAATTTTCAATTAGAAAAAATCAATTTTTAACCAAAAATGTAAAAAAAAATTCTAGAAAAGATATCGATATTCAACAAAGGAGTTTCATTTTAAACCAAGAAGAAAAAAATACATGAATTTTAAATAAAGTACTCGATTTTTCAACTAAAAATGATAAATTTTCAACCAAGTAGTTAAGTCTTAAACTAAAAAATATAAATTTTTAACCAAAAATGGAATAGGTTAATTTTTAGTTGAAAAAATTAATTTTCAAACAAAAATGATACGAATTTTCAACAAAAAAGTTAAATTTTCAACCAGAGAGATAAATCTTCACCAAAGAAAATGAATTTTTGACAAAGTTCAACTTTTAACTAAGTAGTGGCATTTTCGACCAAAAGATATGACCTTCGAACAAAATAGTTGCATTTTCAACCAAATAATTAAATTTTCAATCAGATAGTAGAATTTGTGACCAAAAATTTCCCAACCAAAAATATAATAATATAGTTTTTAATCAAAAAAAAATATCTTTCAATTAAGAATAATTGGAGTTTCTTATTGGATTCTATTAATTTATTTTTAATTCAGGTGAAAAAGGAGGAAAAGAGGAAGTTTCTTGAAGAAAAAGCTACTCTTTAAATTACATCAATGTTCTTGAGTGAAAAATATGTCTAAAGCATTTAATTAAAATTATTCTCATACTAGTATCAGATAGTTTTATGCCATTATTCATGGTTCGATTTATGGTTATATAAAATTAAATTTTTATTTTCTTAAAAAAGGAGGGGGTCAGCTACAGTGTCACATGATATTTTGAGGGGGTTTACCGAAATGTCACAAATTATCATAAGAGGGAGGAGTGAGTCAAAAGTCACTGAAAATAGCGTTACGTAATATGTGGACGCTCCGATTGGTGAAATGTACTTCAAATACTTGATTTATAAGAAAATTAAAAAAACAAATTAGTAGGCCGAATTCATCTCCAGCCAAGCAAATAATCGTACAACGCAATCAGCTGATCGATTGATAATTTTCATTGTTCACCTCTGACGTCACTTTTTACTCCCAGGGACTGAAAAGTAGAATTTTAGCCCCGATTCATGAGCATTGAAAAGCACTAAAATCATGCATGGGTTATGAAAAGTTGCAAAAAATTTTGTAAACTCAGAAGAAAATTCGATCAACTTTACAGAAAATTGGTCGTACTTAAATTATGCAACGGATTATCAGCCCTCTCCAGACCCCCGCCCCCCTTAACATTGAAATCTTAACAAATTTACGCAGAGTGCCTTACCCTCTCCCCTTTGAGCTGTTACGTAATTGATGTACAACCCCAAATCTATGATATCCCTATTTTAACTGAAAATCCTGCAACTTTAGCAGACTCTTGTTTTTCCGTGATCCTAATCCAAGATTTCTGTTAAATATATTTACCGTCAATATTCGTATGCGACATCATCCTCATCGCGTTTCTGTATAGCTGACGAGGGGAAGAGTTGCGAAATAATACAATTTGGGAATAGAGGAAATAAAATGTATTTGATGGCTTGATTTTTACAAGCTCCCGCGTAGGCCAAATATTTTACAAACTATATTACTTATTATTTCAACCTGTTGATAAGGGGACACCAGCATTATTTTAGTTAAGTTTGAGTCATTCTGTAAGGAAAAAAAGATTAATTATTTTATCAATTGAAAAAAATATAATTTAAAACTACTAACAAGGGGAGGTCGAGAGATGTGCGTCGCCGATTCGGCTGGGGCTTCACAGGGTGAAAGTACGTGAAAATCCATTAGGTGCGCATTTTTTCTTTAGATTCAATGGACCTTGATATCGAGGTTTGAGTATTTACGCTCGAGCGCTCGACTCGCTACTGTAGCCGGTGCATACATAAGTGCGAGGTCCGGGCTCTAGTCAAGCGCTCGAGCGTAAATACTTAAACCATGATATCTCGGAAACTAAGGTCCATTGGATAAAAAGAAAAAATACGCACCTGATGGATTTTCATGCACTTTCACCCTGTAAAGGCCCAGTCGAATCGATAATGCACATCTTGCGACCTCTCCTTTTAAGTTGGTTAGTCTACACTTTACACTATAGTGGTGCAAAAAATACATTGTGGTTGTTTTTCTCTACAACCTAACAATTTGATATTGGTCCAAAAAATTATAGATCATAATAATTAAAGAAAAGTTGCATAATAACACGTGGCTTTAAGTACGAGTTTGATATTCAGTTCACCTGGGATGAAGAAACTTTTATAGGGCCCCAAAGTACCCCTTAATTAAGAAGAAACTGGATGTTTTAGACACAATTCTGCAATATATATTTACTTTAGATTGTATTTTAGTTTTTAAATTACCTGCTGGACGAGGAAGTGTATCTCATACGCGATGAATCCACTCGCGCCACCTATTATTCTCATATACTGCAACAGGACCTCCACTGCGTAGCAATATATCACCTGCTACAGGGGTGAACATCTCATGCTCTATTTGCGTAAAAAATATAGTCATTAATTAGTTCAACGATTAAAAAGAATCATTACCCTAGAACTACTAAGTAATATCTAATAAATTGTAAGTCTTATAATTTTCCGAGAAATTAAATTAAATTAAAGTTACACATACCGAAAATTTGAGCCAGGTCAGTTCATATTAACACTGTAATAGATTTTTTTTACCGTTACCCTTTTTTCTTTATTTGAAAGGATTTTCTATATTGCCTTTTCTTCTTCTTTACTAAACAGGTCTATTGCATTAAAGATTTTATGAAATTTCAGACATTCACCAAAAAATCGAATTTGGAAGAATTAGATTAATTTAATTTATTATTAACTTTATTGGAAAAGGAAATGGTGAAGGCTAATATATGAAAGAAATGAGTATTTTAGTGCAATTACTAATTATTTTGAGGAAAACTGAAATAATGAAGGCTAAAATTGTAAAGAAACAGAATTTTAGAGATTAGAGACTATTTCCATGTTTTGAACTCTGACTGTTTTCACTAAAAATATTATATAAATTTCTCATTTACTCAGACCATTCTTGCGCGATTATTTCTAAATACTTTTCCGCATACAAACAATTTCACTTATTTTTGCAAGAAAATATTGGCCGCGAGTTTAGACAATAAAAAGTGACACATATAAAGTGAGCAATATTGTGGAATTTACGTCCGGTCTTTAAAAAAAAACGGAATAATTAGGACAGCTTATGCAGAGATGAGTAGTTTTGTACAATTACTATTAATTTTAAGGAAAAATTAAATAATGAATGCTAACATTTTAAAGAAATGAGTATTTCTCCACTAATTTAAATTCTCCAAAAAAGTTAGTCAGAAAACGGAAAATGATTATGAATTGCATAATCTGTCAAAATTATTTTTATTTAATTAGTGCTATGTTCAGACTTCCAACATTTTGACTTCAGCTATTAGGTTATTACACAATCACTATCTCTTCAGAAAAAATTCAGTTATCCTCTGCTATCATGAATACTGGGTATGAAAAATCCATTACTGTCATCATAAAAATCATCATAATTGAATTTTTAGAACAAAGTATGATAGAATATTGGTTATTCAATTTATTGTTGGAAACATTAAAGATCCATTATTTTAGTGACGTACTGTTTTGAAGTAATGACAAAGTGAATTATTGTTCTGAAAAATCATGTAAAAAGCTGTTTGGTAGAGATTATCTAGAACTTTGAAAAGTAAACAAATACCAGAAACCCAAGAAAAGTAAGTCCAGTCTTTTTTTACATTCTCGTTATAAAAAATAATGATAAATATCAGAATAATTAAAATCGCTTTTAATTCGCAGTTTTAAGACACGAATCTGCAATAGTATCTACTTAATATTTTTGAACCATTCTTTAATCCTAAAACAGCACTACACTTTTTCATTTTAGAGATATTAATTTTGTTTACTTTTTGAAGTTCCAGATAACCTCAGCCAAATAGCTTTACGTTCGTTTTTTATGATAATTTACTTTTTCATTACTTCAAAAAAGCGTGTAAATAAAAAAAAAAGAGTTGAACAATCTAAGTTGACGTCATCCTGTCAGGAAAGTTAGTCTCGGATAAAATGAACGTGCTTTTTTTGTTTTCATGCGCGTAGAAGACAAGAATATTGTTTTTAAGGATTTAAAAATGTGATTCATTAAGAATAATAGTCCAAATAAATTTATCTACAAATCCCTATTTTAAAGATTTTGCCAACATCATTGATTCGCTTTCAACGATATTTGTGGTTTTTCGTGTAAACGTTTTAGGCAGAATTCTCTAATATTTGTTTCAAATGTATTTAATTTTTTGAATTACCGGCACGTATTCTATGGAACCTCCCTCCTAAGAATCTTCCAGAAGGATGTATACCACGGAACGCCAAATCATTATCCTCAGGAGGGACAGCTGGTGAATTTCTTGCTTCTGCAATATTAGTTACTAATTATTATAAATATTAAAAAATGTCTTCACGTCGAACTAATCACTTAATAAAACTAATAAATAATTGTCCAACAAATGAAATTTATATTTTTTTTTCTAAATCCCAAAAATGTTTTCTCAGGTCAAAAAAGTTGTACTCAAAATTGAGCCAGGTACACGCTTTAGGATTTTGCCATATTTTTCTATTTTTCGTTCTTTTGTATCAATTTTTTCATTGGTTGATTAATTTTTTCTGACTATTAAGTCTTAACACTTCTGTGCCAATTTGTTCTAGACATACTCTTGGGCAATTGCTAAAAAATGGTCACCGTTGTTAGTTTGTCAACCAAGATAAATTATACAGTGAAGTCAGTAAATCAATGAATTCATCAATGTCAAAAATTAATACAATACTCAAAAACTCGTAAATTCGTGAAATCTGCGCTGATAGGTTGAGTTTCGAATGCGCCTAGGTGAGGTTTTAGGACGTACCCCAAAGCAAATATTCCCTGATGCCCTCTTCCATACTTGGTCGCCTGATCACTACACCTCCTTGCATTATATACACCTCTCCATTAACTTCCCGTACTTCACCCTCTTCCCAACGTGCATCAGGTACCTCCGATGGCACATGTACTCGTGGTAGACTGCTTGGTGGAATCGCTGATTCTGTAAGAAAAAATACAGGGATTTTTAGTGTCGAATTTTTTGAAGGAACCCCAAAAATTTGCTATTGGTTTAAAATAAAGATAGCCTAAATGCAATATCAAATTCAGTTAATATTAACACGTGAATATAGGCACACGAAAATTGTATCCGCTGCAGCATTCTAGTTGATTATTCTGGCTTTAAAGATACGTCACGATAAACTCAATATTTTTTAAAACATTTTGTCAATGGGAATACAAGTTGAAGATGCAGGGACGGCAGAAAACAGATGTACAGTGAAATTTCTTGAACATATATTATTGTATTCTACTTACAAACAGAAATAAAAAATATCATGAAAATGAAGAGAAGAGAAAAAATAAAAATTCTTATTTTACTAGAGAGGGAGAGAGAGAAAAGAGAGACAGCTTATTTTTAAAGAATTTTTATAGCTTTAACTGATAAGATGTTGAACATGTTGTACGTTTATATAAGGCATTCTTTCTCAACTAACCCCACTTGAAAAGTCATGTTCTCCGATTATCTTTAAATTTTTAGAATATGTTAGCCTATCCAACAGTACTTAATTGACAAATTTAAAGACCAGGGTAACAACCCCCTCCAAGTGGTGGGGGTTTGAATTTACAACCTCAACGCCTGTACGGGTATTTTCAACAGCCTGTCACTCTTTTCCTCATTAAACGATTCTAATTTTCCTGATATTTTTCAAAAGCGGGTTTTACACCCTCTCATCTGGTTTTATGACTTGAAAGAAGAAAAAAATTTCGAAGCATTTTTTAAGTAAATGAATTATTTATTTATCTTTTCTCGCAATTTAGGTTTCTTCAATTTTCTCTTATTAGTCTTAAAATAACGATTGATTGTTTTAATATGAAAAACGTCAATTCAGAAAATGGAAAAATTAATATTTTTTGATATAAAGGGGCATTTGTACAGGGAGTCCTCGCACTTCGGACGAAACGATCCAGTGCACCACAGAACAGTTCTCAAGCTTAGAATTTTTTTGCATTATTAATTCAGAATTAACGAAAATCATCAAAAGTACATTAACAGTAGTTTTCTAAGATAAATGATTCCTTAGTATTATAATTTGTCATCCGACCATAATTTTTAATTGGTTATACGAATTTTTGAAAAAATAAATAATTTAACCATTTCTTTACGTATTTACTGTGTTCAATGTTTATTGAAACAAATAACCCGCATAGCACAAAAGTTTCACCGAACATTCCTGGAACATTCCAATTTAAGGTTCGGAGAATTCCACAAAATGTTCTAGGAAGGTTCCCGGAAGCAGGTAAATGTCCGCTATCGGAGGAGGTTCCCAAGGAAGGTTTGGGGAATCTTGAGAATGTCCGCATTATATTAATTTGAATAAGTTAATTAATTAATTCTCTCACGAACAGTCCCCAAACCTTTCTTGGGAACCTTCTTTGATACGCTAACATTTACCTGCTTCCGTGAACCTTCCTGGAATATTTTTCGGAATCCTCCGAATCTTCCATTGGAATGTTCCAGGACAGATCATTGGCCTTTTTCGGACCTCCCCCTAACCATTAAAGCATAACAAACTATAACGCGGAGCTTGATGAAACTTTGAGTGACGAAATGCATACACACGGTAAACGTAAAGGTTGAGTTTCAGGCGATGAATAGAGACTGGGTGGTTGGAATGCTACAGGAGTGAATGATCTTAAGGTAAGAGAACTACGAGAAACTATGCACGTAAGCAAACTGGAAATTTATGTGTGCCTGAGACGAAGAAAAAGGGTTGCGAAAGTAGAAACATAGAAAATGGGGTTTTGAAAGGCGGGTTTAAAATATGATTAGGAGTAGATAGTAAATCACATGGTAATCAAGGGGTCCGCGGTTTGTTTATGAATTAAAAAGCAAGACAACATCTCAAATAATATAATTTTGTATCTCCTAGATTGATGTGGGCTAGAATGAAGGTAGGAATCAGAAAAATTGTTATCATAGAGTTCTACACCCCAGTTGCTGGTGATCCCAGAGAAGTCAGAGACGCCTTCTGGGATACTTTAAGTGGTACAATAAGTACTTGCGATCAAGATGAAAGAATAATTCTGCTATGAGATATGAGCGGATGGGTCGGCGTCTAATATCAGGACACAGATACAGAAAGGGTGCTAGGTAAGTTTAGGGATCCTACAAGAAAAAATTATAACGGGGAAAAATTAGTTAGCTTATTCATAGACAAGGGCCTATTTATTACAAATACTTGGTTTCGACATAAAATTATCTACATTTACACCTGGTGTAAAGGAAATTACCGCAGTATAATTGACTTCGTTATTGAGAACTAGTAACTAGAACTAGTAAAAGATACAAGAGTCATGAGGGTTTCTCAATGCAATACTGATAATTACCTTCTAGTCTCCAAAATAAACTTAGGGCGGAGATGGAGAAGAAAGAGAACTAAACAAACGAAGCAAACGCGAATCAAGATTGAAAATTTACAGAAACCGGATGTGGTTATAGATTTTCAGAATAAGATAAACGAACGCATAGATAAGATAACTTGGGAGGCGCCTAGAAACAATAAAGATATAGAGCGAGGGTGGACTATGTTGCTGGATATCATTGCTAAAACTGCGACCGAAGTGTGTGATAAGGCGGTGGTAGAAAGAAAGACTGGTGATGCGTGGTGGGATGATGAAATTCAGGCAGCCTGGCAAGAACAGAAAAAAGCGTACAAGATAACATTAAACATCACAGGTCTTAGCGATGAGGAGAGGAATAAGCTTAAAAATGATTACAGATACAAAAAGAGAAAAGACTAGTCACGGAAAGTGAAGATAAAATCAGAACAGAAGAAGAGAAGAAAATACAAAAGGACTTTGAAGGAACCATGAAACTATTGTTTAAAGAAATTAACGGAAGTAAAAGTACAGAGTTTGTCAGCATGAGAAACAGCAAAGGTGAAATGCTATATGATACAGACGGAATAGTAGACGCTTTAAAAGACTCTTTTAAAGAATTATTATGAGGTGAAACTATAGGGCACCAAAACTGCGACATAGGACATGATGCATTAGAAAACCCAATTGAGAAAGTCTATGTCACTGAGGCTAGAGATATAATTAAGAACTTAAAAAACGGTAAGGCTGCTAGTATAGACAGCATTAGCAAAAGAAAGGGAGACAAAAGCAACTGCAATAATTACAGAGGTGTCAGCTTATTAAGTACCGGAGGTAAAATATACTCAAAAATACGTATTCGTAGGGTAATGAAAATAACAGAAGAAAAGATATGGGAAGTCCAAAGTGAATGTATGCCAGAAAGATCATGTACAGACCAAATACTTAGCTTAAGACATATCACAGAACAAAGTTTGAAGGTAAGAAAGAAAGTTTTCTGTGCATTTGTTGACCTGAAAAAAGCATTTGACAAGGTAAATAGAAATGAACTTTGGGACTTCCTTAAAGTGTACGGAGTCAATGGATGGCTCCTACAAGGAATGCAAATAATATATGCAGATAGTAAAGCGAGCGTAAGGGTTATTGAGAAACTGAGTGACTGGTTTGATATTATGCAAGACGTGAAACAAGGATGCGTTATGTCCTCATGGCTATTTATCACATTTATGGACAAGTGTCCAAGAATGGCCCTCTTCGATGAAGAAGGTGTAGATCTCGAGACAGTGAGGGTACGTGGGTTAGCTTTCGCAGATGACAAGATTGTTATGGCAGAATCAATCGAGGACTTACAAAGAATCTTGAATAAACGAAATACAAGCATGAAGAACATGGGCCTCAAAATTAACATAAATAAAACAAAAATAACGGTGTTTAAAGCAAAAGTGAGAAAACAATGTGCAACATTGTCCTAAATTATGAGAGATTAGAACAACTTGATAAGTACGTATATCTAGGTAGCCAATTCACTAGCGACGGAAAGATAGATAGGGAGTTAAATAGGCGCATACATGAGGGTAAGAAGTTTATCGGTAGAGCAGGGTCCATTCTCATGAGTAAAAACATATAAAAAAACGCTAAAATGGCAATACATCATTTTATATTTGTACCGACTCTACTACACGGTAGCGAGACTTGGACCGGTCAAGGAAAGTACAAGAGTTAAATTAACGCGATTGACATGAATTTCCTAGACAAAACCTGCTGAAAAACACTGATGGACAAAGTGAGAAACAAAGTAATCCTCAAAGAATGTGGTGCAAAAGTGACAATAGAAGGGTCGGGGAACAAAAGGGCCTAACCCCATTTCTCCAAATTTGAGATGAAATTTTTAAAAATAATTTTCTTAGTTTACAACCTTGAAACAGCGTTTGGTTGAGGAGTCACAAAATGTGTAAACTAAATTTCGAAAAATTTGTGGGATAGGCCCTTTTGTTCCCCGACCCTTCAATAGTTGACCTATGGGAAAGAAATCAGTTAAAATGGTTCGGACATTTTGAAAGGATTAAAGATGAACGACTGACCAAGCAAGTGTATAAAGATAAAGTAATTGGCAGAATGCCCAGAGGTAGACTGCCGAAAGAATGGTTCGAATCTGTGAATGAGACATTAATCCGAAGAGACATAATAAGCCATAGAAACACGAGAGCTTGCATGAAAAAATGCATGGACGTGAAGGAAACTGGAGAAGTATGCCAGGACAGAAAAGTGTGGCGACAAATAGTTTATAAACAGAGTGACAGTAGAGTAAATGACGCCTGAAGCAAAGACCTTGGATACAAATATGCCCAAGTGAAGAACCTCACATCACAACCTTGTGAGGCTCTTCACTTGGGGTGATCGCTAGAGAGATTGATCAGTAGCCTGGGTCGGAGCAGTGTTGCGGAACGAACGTGTCATTTAAATAGATGACACGAGAATTCTAGATGAATCTAAAAAATCTATACCCCATACCTCACATTACTCCTTTCCTCACCGAGCGAGTCACGCCTGCCTCGAAAGGGAAATGGCTGAATGGTATAATAATAATAACAATGCATGTCTCTGTAGAAGGTTATGATCTATTTCGATTTAGAACTAGGTTAAATTCCGTGTTTGGTATTTTTTAATAAAGTAATTGCATATTTTTGCGTGTTATTTTCACGATTTAATAGATCTAAGTAATAGGTTGAAAGTATTTTCCTTTTTTTCAAATTGAAAATTAAAAATTAAGCACCTCTTCGTGTGTCAATATTTTCGTTTTTGGGGACGCGCCGGACCTATGACAAGGGTTTTTCTCATAGGTGCCTGCTTATTTCACGATGTTCCTTTCGTAGTTTGAGAGAGTTAAGTAATAGCCCTAAAGTGCATTTTTGTTTAAACAAAATCAAAAAATCATTTCATACTTTTTATTTCACTGTTAGAAAAATCTGTATTAAATTTAATACAAATGTATATGAAGTCATTTGCATAAACAGTAGTTGAAATTTAATATACATTAAAATATGAATAGCAGTACACTTTATATTAAATTTAATATACAGGTCGGTATAGCAGCGTGCTTGAAAACTCATAGTGCTTTTATTTCTTTAAATCTTATCAAATATTCGGAATTGAAGTAATAACCTAGAATTCGTCCATTGAATTGCTTTTTATGATTAAAGTGCAACGTACACGTGGAACTCTTTCCAAAATTGGCCCTGAATGGTAGAAATTTAATTTGAGTAAAGTTGATTGTAGGTTAGACCTCTCATTTATTTACGTAATGGCACTTTTCGAGTTCAAATCCATTTTTTTTTTTATTAATAGTAAGAAGGTATCATGTTTTATTATTAAGAATCGAAAATTACTGCTAATTTAATTTTGATCTTGTGTAAAATGGAATTATCTGAGCGATTATCACGAATGTATATGAAATTTAATAAACACGTACCTAAATAGCGATTTCATATGCTTGAGATATGAATTTTAATATACATTGGTATTTTAAATTTAATACTATTTTTAACAGTGTTGTTTATACTGCGTTTTAACATTTTTAAACTACGTTAAACTAACTGGTATAGAAAGATACTATTATATAACTGCTTATTCTTACTTTTGCCGAATTAGCCACTTTATGCACGCATTACATGCCTCGAAAAAGAAAAATTTCATACATGCTTTGCAAAAAAATTATTTCGCAACTGTTGCATGAAAATCGTGATATTCCTATGCCTGTAAAGTCGACGCAAAACAGTTGATTTTACAGCAATCGGAGAAAAACATATGTGGCACATGCGCAGTTTGCGGTTTCAAAAGTAGCTCTTGTGAGAGTATATGAAATGACGTCAGTGGGAAAAAAATAGCTTCACAATATGACAACCTAACTTCAAAATTTATGAGTTCTCTTGCGATCCACACTACAGGCATGAAAAAGTTGCATCTTGTCATACAGACTTTGTAAAAAATATCGTGTGCATAATGGGACAAATAAACTGAAATTTTTCCAAAAATATCTTCAAAAACTTTCAAATTCAATATTTACGCATACCGATAAACTGAACTACGTACTAACATATGTTCAAAAAAATCTACTTAATTTTTATATCCTTCTGTCTCCGTATTTGAAAATTTTGCCTAATTCACTTTCGAAATTTCAGAATTAAAACTTTTGCCACTCCTCGAACTAAAAGTTTTGCGAAAATACGTTCCACAATAATAACAGATGTTTCAACTGTTTCAAAGTGAAACGCGAATATTTTAATACAGTTGAGCTGAATACAGTAAAGCTATTTTAATATATGATCCATTTGTTATTTCATTATATTTTACTCACGAACAGAATGAAGAAATATCACAAAAATGATGAGTAGAGTACAAATTATGATTCTCATTTTGTTCAAGGTGCAGAACTAAATTTTCAAGAATTTTTTCATCTGTACCTGATTAGATATTGATCGTGATGTACTATTTTTATATTAAGGCCATTACCTCATTATTGACAAAAATGATTATCTGTACTTAGGTGATGTCATGGAATTGGAACAATAAAGTGTATCTTTATTGATATAGCATAAGAAAACTTTATTTACTTTTCTTTCGCACGTCAGAGTAGATACTGTACTTATAAGATCTACAGGTGACAACCAAAAGCGAGCGAAATTGGAAACAAATTTTCAGATTTTTGACTATGTGTGAATTTATATCGGCATCCGCCGAGTGACCGCTGGCCCCAATTTGGACCGAATTTTTGCCAGCCGAAGATTGCCTATTTGAATGAATTAGACCGCCTTATGCATACATAGTTAAAAGTTTGTCATAAGGACAACCGCAGGATTTTGCTGGGAGCAGGTGCTAATCTGAAAAATTGCACCCGCTCCCAGCGAAATTGCGGTAAAATTTCAGTTATAACCACGTCTCACGACCGTGAGATAGATGGTTATAGTCTGTGATGAATTCAATACGATGATCCGGCGAAAGTCTCGCGCACGTTGAGGATACGGAGCGACCCAAGGGCGACCACCTTCTGCATTTTTCCCGCAAGTGTATTAGCATTTTCTTGACACGCAGGGATTCTTTTCAGGCTATTAACAAGTAAAACCTTGGCACATCCAAGAGCGCCGATGATCAAGACGATTAGCTTAACAGAATATTCCGGGTATAGCCGTCGCAACTCCCTTATAAGTTCTTCATACCTCTCTTTCTTTTCATTCTTCTTGGCTATGATGTTTTTGTCAGCTGGTGCCGAAAGTTCGATAACGAACATGGTTCCTCTCTCAAAGTTAAGAAGAATTATGTCAGGCCTCAAATGCGCAGCAGAAACAATTGTTGAGAATATGAAGTTCCAGTATATCCGACACTTTTCATTCTCGACAATTGACTCTATTTCCCTAGGAGCGTTTAGCGGAGCGGTATTTGGGCTGATGCCGTAAGAGTGACAGAGATGGTAATAAAGCACTCTAAGTGCCGCAATGTGCCTTTGGATGTAGGTCCTTCCCGCACGAGTTGGACAACCAGATAGTATGTGTCCTAGATGATCGGGGTGTGCATTGCACGCTCTGCAGCTATAATCGGAAATGTCTTGACTCAAAATGTGGCGACGGTATGCTAGAGTGGAAATGACACCGTCTTGACATGCTAAAATGAAACCCTCTGTGCCCGACTTCAATCCGGGTGATTTAAAGAAAGAAAACGTTAGCTTACACGACATCGACTGATTCTCCAAATTTATGCGGAAGAAGCCGTGCATCTTCTTTTCGAGGAGCTGTTCGTCGACAGTTCAGAAAACAAAATCCGTCAGATGAGACGTTTGTATCTGCATCGGAGAGTATCCTTTATAGATGTCATGTCCTGAATGCGGCTCTGTGGCACGCCCAGGTATGTACAGGTCTCTCCAGCGCCAAGGTGTCGTATAGCGCTTCTGTCGACGAGCTCAGGGTCTTCCGGAATGCCATTAAGTTTTCCTTTCTTCAAATAAACCTTGGTGCATTTTTCTAACCTGAACTCCATTTCAATTTCTTGAGTGTACCCTTTGACAATGTCTAGAGCTAGATGTAGTCTCTCTTGATTTTTAGCATAGATCTTAAGACCATCCATGTAAAATACATGAGTGCCTTTATGCTTTCGATTTCCATGTTTGCCAAAGAGGTACCCGTCGAAATGGCGATGTACGAGAGATAGTGGCATTAATGTGAGGAAAAAGAGGAGAGGGCTCATGGTGTCGCCCTGCAACACACCTCTCTGAAAGATGACACTGTTAGTGATCACACGATGTTTTCCAGATGAGATAGTAAATCTGGTTTTCCAAAGCGGCATTAATCTCTCTATGCACCTCACGACCTGTGGATGAACCTTTAAGCTTTCCAACAGACAGATGATAAGTCTATGGGAGGTTGAATGCAAAAGCTTTCCGGTAATCAATCCAGGCCATCGATAGATAACGCTGATAGAATTCTGCGTCTTTACAGACACATCTATCGATGAACAGGTTCTCCCGACATCCTGCTGCGCATTTCTTTGAGCCACGTTGTTCGTACATCTCTCGCCTCACAGGTCTAATTATCCGAACAATCCTATCATTTAGGATAGCTGTGAACATCTTATACAGTGTGTTCAGTCAAGTCATTGGCCTGTAATTTTTATTGTCAGCTAAGTTGCCCGTCTTCGGCAGGAGCACTGTGCGCCCTTTTACCAACCACTCCAGAATAGGCTCTTCCGACTTTAGATAGGAGGTGAAAATGCAGGCCAGATGCTGGCCTTGATACCATCTGGTCCCAGAGCGGAATAGTTCTTCATTCCTTTTAATACGTTTTTCACCTCCTCGGTAGTGATAGGTAGGCATTCCTCCTCAGGTGTCATGAGGGCACTGCACAGCTCCTTGAAGCTCCTTATATTCTTCGAGTGTTCTTTGAGTGGATGCTGGACTTCATAGACTTCTCTCCAAAATGCCTCGACTTCATCTGGTGTGGGCGGGTGGATGACAGTAACTGGCGGGTCTTGGAAGATTCGAGATGGGTCAGACAAAGACTGTTGATTTTCTCTGACCCACCTCTCTCTCCGCTCTACACTGCTCCTAGCGTTCGATAGTACTCGTATTCTGTCAAGAATATGGTGCCTGATGGTCAGTAGCTTTGACTTGTTGAGTGTGTGAAGACAGATCCGCAGTTCGCACGCGAACTGTCGAACCTTGGCAGTGAAAGTCCTGCCAGATGTTATGTAGTCCGTCACACACTGAATGCGGGACGCGTACTGCCTTACCCAGCCTATCTTTGTGCTAAGTTGATGCATTCGTCTTTTGGTTTTATGATCAACCGTTGTTTTTGTTTTACGGTTTGCACCTGCCAAAGCTCTCGCTGCTTTATACACACTACAATTGATAGTCCATAGGTCGGGTTCTTCGGAAAATCTTCACAAAGCTCGTCATCCAGTTCAGCCAGATCTTTGGGCTTAAGAGAAACCTGAATATTGATGTTTCTCCGGGTCCTGAAGCATCGCTCTTCCTCTATTGGATGCCTTCTGGCTGCGGTTGAGTAGGCGCTCCGCTTATAACCCCTTTTTCAAAGTTCCTCGGCGCGGTTTCGCACACGTTTTTGCGAAAAATGCGAGAACTCTGGGTGTTTTTCGTCCCTGAGTCGATCCGTCCACTTGAAAGTAACGAGATTCTGCCGGTCAATAGCATTGACCTCGTCTTGATTGGCTCCCACAACTCTAGGATAGTCGGCATTGTTGTCCGACCCATTGTCGGGATTGGTGTTATCATTGTTGTTCCCACGAACAGCTAGGGAAAAGGGTCCGTCCATCCTTGTAGAGCCCTGCATGCAAGGATAAGGCTGCATACTCTGAGAGGTCGCCCGGTATCCCAGAGTCACCGTGTAAGACACCTCACCCAGGTGCCATTCAGCTTTCGGCACGGTTGTCACGCCTCCGCTTAGGGATTATTCCTTCGGGACCGAAAATATACTCGCTCCCAGCGAAATCGCGGTAAAATTTTGAGTTGTACCCACGACTGACGATCGTGAAATAGGTGGTTGCAGTCTGCTACGATCTCAATACGATGATCCGGCAAAAGTCTCGTGCACCCTGACGAGACGGAGCGACCCAAGGACGACCGCCACATTCATTGATAAAAACCACCCCCAAGGCCTTCAACCCACCCTCTTACGCAAAATATTAAATCCCATTCATCCTAATTGAGTGTGCCCATTGAGACTGGTCTTAAAATGCGTCTTTGAACACCCCGAATAACACATTAAAAAAAATTGTAGATGAGTAAAAGTTTTGGCAGAAAAAAACAAAACACCCTTAACAAAAGAAATTTGCGACAAACGCCCTTATTGAGTGTGCCGATTTATTCCGGTCATAAATAGTGTCTTTCGACACCCCGAACAACATATCAAAAAATATAAAAATTTGCAGATCACAAAAACTTTTTGCGACAAGAAAACAAAACACCCTTAACAACAAAAATTCGCAAAAATCGCCCGAATTGAGTGTGCCCGTTGAGTCCGGTCTTAAAACGTGTCTTTGGACACCCCGAACAACATATCAAAAAATAACCAAAAATGCAGATGAGGAAAACTTTTGGGGCAAAAAAAGCAAACACCCTTAACGAACAACATTTGCAAAAACGCTCTAATTGAGTGTGCCCATTGAGACCGGTCCTAAAATGTGTCTTTTGAGACCCCGAACAACATATCAAAAAATAATAAGAATGGCAGGTAAGGAAAGCTTTTGGCGACAAAAAAACCATAGTTTTTACAGTGAAGCGAGTGGGATCAAAGCAAATAGGGGAAGTCGCGATGGGCGGTAGTGCGATAGGTGGGAGGGTACTGTATATATATACAGTTTTTGGCCCAAAAAGTTTTCCTAATCTGCATTTTTTTTATTTTTTGATACATTGTTTGATGTGTCCAAAGAAGCATTTTAAGACCAATCTCAATGGGCTTAATGGTATAATAATAAAATAATAAAGAAATTCTCGAAATTCATGGAATGCAAGGAATTTATGGAGTTCAAGGAATTCCTAGAATTCATGGAATTCGTGGGATTCACGGAATTCTCGATATGCATGAAATCCTCTAAATTCATGGAATTCAAGGAATTTGAGGAATTCATGGAATTCAAGGAATTCATGGAATTCAAGGAATTCACGGAATTGAAGGCATTCATGGAATTCAAGGAATTCATGGAAATCAAGGAATTCACGGAATTCATGGAATTCGCGAAATTCACGGAATTAATGAAATTCTCGATATTCATGTAATTCAAGGAATTCGAGGAATTTACGGAATTCAAGGAATTGGAGGAATTTACGGAATTCAAGGAATTGGAGAAATTTACGGAATTCAAGGAATTAATGGATTTCAGGGAATTCTGGGAATTCATGGAATTCTCGAAATTCATGGAATTCATGGAATTCTCGGAATTCATGAAACTCACTGAATTCACTGCATTCGCAAAATTCTTGGAATTCGGGAAATTCACGGAGTTGATGGAATTCAAGGAAATCGCGGAATTTAAGGAATTCACTGAACTTACTGTATTTACGGAATTCACGGAATTCATGGAATTCCAGGAGTTCGAATAAGTCATCGCATTCATGAAATTCCATGAATTCCTTGAATTCCATGAATTGCATAAATTGCATGAATTCCATGAATTTCTTGAATTCCATGAATTCCGTGAACCCCTTGGATTCAGTGAATTCCTTGAATTCCGTGAACCCCTTGAATTCCGTGAGTTCTGTGAGTTCTTTGAATTTCGTTAATTCCATGAATTCCTTGAATGCCATGAATTCCTTGAATTCCATGAATTCCATGAATTCCTTGAATTCCTTGAATTCCGTGAATTCCTTGAATTCCTTGAATTCCGTGAATTCCTTGAATTCCGTGAAATCCTTGAATTCCGTGAATTCCTTGAATTCCGTGAAATCCTTGAATTCCGTGAATTCCTTGAATTCCACGAATTCCATGAATTCCATGAAATCCGTGAATTCCATGAAGTCTGTGAATTCCGTGAATTTCATGAATTCCACGAATTCCATGAATTCCACGAATTCCATGAATTCCATGAATTCCGTGGATTTCCATTCCTGTTTAGTAATATTTCGAAAGTGTTACTGAATAAAGCTTTAGTCACGTGTTTCTGAAAACTCCTATAAGTATTTCTAACAGTGTATGGCTACTATGTCAACTTAATTGTATCTTCTTTTATTTCGATGCGATCAGATTCAAGTTTAACCAATTGAAAATTGACTGTGACAAAAAGTCACTTCTGTTTTTCTGTGGCTTATACCACCTAAGGCCAATGTTATGCCACTTTGCTCCAACCTCATACCACTTTGCCCTAACCTTAAATTGCTGCTTTTCCACAACCTTATGCCACTTTGCTCCATCTTTGCGTCACTTTGTCCATCTTTATGGCATTCCTCCCAACTTTATACCACTTCATCTTAACCCCAGTACACCTTGGGAACAAAATTAAATGAAATCAATGATAAATTTTCAATAATTTTTAATGATTAATACAAATTAATATAACTTTAAAATTTTTAAATAATAGTATGAATATAAAAATTGTTATAAACTTTTAAAACTCGATGCATTAGTCAGTAAAACAATATAAAATAAAAAATGTCACTGCACATTTTATAAGTTTTTAAATTAGAATTGTTTAACTTTAATATGTGTAGGGTAGGCCGGGCAGGACCGAACGGTTAACATATACGAATTAATTATCTTGATAAAACAATAAGTCGATAATTTAATTATTTATAATTAGCTGTATTTTGTCGGTTTTGCCGCGCATGTGGGAGCAAGACAAACATTGTTTTTTTTTATAAAATAGTAATATCTTAGGATGTGAAAATTGTATGGTCCGATTCTTTGGTTTGTTATACATTGGACAATTCACATTTACACACATGCAGCAAGAAGTACAAGGTCTTTTGATTAAAAATCGTGATAGCTGTGAAAAACATTGACATTCAGCTATTACGTGCAGACGATGCGTGCAGATGCCTGCCGAATAAGTAAGAATATCTGCGTTACCATCCATAGAGAACTATAATGATTCTTTATGTTTTACACGTGTTTTCTTTTGTGGTTAGAGGTTAATCGTATTATAGAATACATTTATATTGGAGTTACCATCCAATCATTTGTCAACTATTTTCTTTGTTGCTCTTGCCCCCATCTGTTGAAAGCTTAAATTTGCATGCTTTAATTATTTTAATTAATGTTGCAAATGTTATATTCCTGCCAGTGAATTTTTCATCCTTTAGTTATCAAAACTGTTTTCTGCCTAATTTATCTTGTACAACATACATTTTAAAGATTTGAGGTTATACCTCCAATTCTCCAATATAACCGATTATTTGATAGAAGAATTAAAATAATTAAGGAATAGCTATTTTATATGCAGCGTCGTTCTTGCCCATGTGAGGAAGAGAGGTTGTGGTATTGAGAGAAGAGGTTATGAGAGTAGGATGAGGAAGGATATATAGAAATAAATGGGTTGAGAGGAGCTATTAATAAATAGGTGATATAAGTGTGATGGCGAGAGGGAGAGGATAGGGACGCGTTTTCGGGAAGAAATATCGTGCCGTGGGCGAGAGATAGTGGAGAGATGGGGAGAAAGATAAATCTAGATATTATTTTTTGTGGTCCAATATGATTGATAGTATTTTAGGAAAGGTCAAGGTTAATGACACGTACTCCCATCTCAAAATTCCCACAAAATATTCTTTGAAGGTACATGTACGAGTTATATTTAATAGGTTAGTTTAAATAAGCCTGGCTATACGCTATAATCTGTTTTAAAAAAGTTAATGAAGTAATAAAGACCCTAGGCAAAGTCCTAGGCTTAGTATGGTACGTGTATTCAAACAACTACAAAACCCTTTTAAATAAGGCGTTTGTAACCCACTTTACAGCACATTCGCTCAGTTTCCTGGTGCGTCTTTTAATATAAATAATAAACAAAAAGACATACGAAATTGACTTATATGTTGTTTCATTAAATCATATTTAGTGTCATTTATGATTTCGTCGTGAAAGATATCATCTATTATTCTCACGTGATATTTTTACTACTGTTGAAGGAATAAAATTTCACATGTAAAATATAACCGGTTACTCTAACTGATCGATAAAATAAGCAGTAATACCCTGAAGTGAAAACTACTTGGAAGAACCGTGAATAGATCTTGCTGCATTGTAAGGCTCTACCCAAGACTCAGTAGTCAAGAGAATAAGACGTGTCTGACGGATCAACTTGGAACTGCAAAGGAAGGAAGGAAGACAGGTTTGAGAAGCTGGAATGGCATGAGATGAACCCAAAGATAGAGAGGAGAGAATCGGAGAGAGGCGAGAGTCGATCATCAGGTGGCTGCGCATGTCATCGACCTACACTTGAGCTCAAATGACCAAATTTCTATCTGGATTAGGTGCCAATTATTATATGAGAGGAACAGCGATGGGGTCAGATAAGTAGTTATTCTACTTTGGCGGAGTACATAAACTACGCTATCCTGCAAATGAAAATGAGCGTCTCTGTAATTTTTATCGAAATTGAGATAAAGTCATTAGAACGTTTATGATACTTGCCTTTGCTCAGATCCTAATATACATACAGTGTATCCGTTTCCACATAATTTGTAGTCACTCACACTATATTTATGCGTTTCCACAAGATTTCTTATAATTTTTTAGTATATACGATTTTTCAATCATAGCCGAGGCTATAGAACACAAACCGTAACTGAAAATTAATACCAAAAATAATAACAATATGTTTATCTTGCCATGAAGTCTGAACATTTAATGTTTTTCATGTAGAAAGCCAGTGTTTATTTTCCAAAATTGGTAAAAATATGTCTGTGGTACGTTAAAATGAATTTTCGACACAGGCGCATAGTTGCCTATTATGCAGATACGCTCATTTTTATTTAGGTTACACTGGCTTTCTACATGAAAAACATTAAATGTTCAGACTTCATGGC